>PVIW01003811.1:7983-40593 GCA_004026585.1 Noctilio leporinus
CCTCCTCTTCTTCTTCTAAGAATTTATTTAACCAGGTTTCGAGCCAGGTCTCCAGCCAGGTCTGCAGCTGGAGGCAGGTGAAAGGCAACCATACACTGATATCTCTCTTCCTGCCTGTCACTTTCTCTTCCTCTTTCTCTAAAAATAATAAATGAAATTTTTAGAAAAAATCATTTGTTTGTTTATTTTTAGAGAGAGGGAAGGAGGGGAGAGAAAGAGAGAGAAAGAAACATGGATTGCTTTAACCAGGGACTGAACCTGCAACCCAGGCATGTGCCCTGACCTGGAATCAAACTGGTGACCTTTCACTCTGTGGGATGATGCCCAGCCAACTGAGCCACACTGGTCAGGGCACAGTCTTTTTCTTCATGATTGACATGTTCTGCAAAGGGAATTCACATTTTCTAGACTGAAAATAGTCTCTCTTTTTCCTGTCTTTAATTGTGAAGTATGGAAGCTGTGTCAACAGCATTGTCCAATTCTGAAAGCACCTGCTACATTGCTTTTGATAAAAATCACTCGGCCAAAGGCAGTTATTTCCTCCCTGTTAAGTATTGACCTCATCTCACCTCTTTCTCAACTTTCTGGATATCGGATGGAAGAAGGAAAAAAGCAGATAGTGTCTTTCCCTGTTGTAGGTACCATACCTTTTCCACTTCCAGTTACTTGCGATATTCCTGTCATTCCAGACTATAGAAATAGAGTTATCTTATTCTTTTCTCTGCTTTTATTTTATTATTTTTAAATATTTTATTTATTATTTCCAGAGAGATGGGAAGGGAAAGAGGCAGAGAGGGAGAGAGACATCAATGTATGGTTGCCTTTCATCTGCCTCCAGCCACGGACCTGGCTGGAGACCCGGTTTGCAACCTGGTTATGTGCTCTGGCTGGGAATCGAACCAGCGACCTTTGGGTTCCCAGGCCGGCACCTTATCCACTGTGCCACCAGCCAGGGCTTCTATGCTTTTATATTTCCCATTTTTATTCAATTCAATTCAATTCAGAAACATTTAGTGACATACATGCTAGGCACAAAGTGCTAGGCTGAGTCTGATAGGAAATTCAGGGTTCACAGGAAATTTAATAAACAGAAAAAAAACCCCAAAAAACCAAAAAAGTGTCTCTTTAATTTTTTTTGTGTTCTTTTTAAAAATTTTATTGTTGTTGTATTACATCCATCCCCTTTTTGCTACCCTCTGTCCCCCTCCCCACCCTAATTTTTTTTTTATTTTATTCTTTTTTTCTTTTTTACATTGTCTTTTTTTAAAGGGAGTTAATAAATAAATATCTTTCACCATCTGCTATGATGCAAGTCTGTAGAATCACTCATGAACAAGATAGGTCTTACGCCGTCAGGAGATGCTGTGGTAACAGCTCAAAGGAGACAGAAGAGTTGTCTTGTCCCAATCTCTTCTCCTGACTTGGGTCAGAAAGAAACAAGACACAATAGAATCTTGAGCACTGGCCAGGATGCTCCCACCCACTCAACCATATTGGGACAGGACTTGCTTTAGTGACTTTCCATGTAAATTAAAACAATCTATTCTTTCAGTTCCTTTACAGAATTTCCTGAAAAGAAATGTAAAATACTTATATGGATGTATGTGCATTAAAATATAAATCACTTCCAGGAAGGAAAGGAAGCCTGGTTCTCTTTGAACAACTTCTATAGTTTTTCGGTACTTTGATTACTCTCTTAAAAACAGTATTCCAGATTTCCTCACTTTCCCATCCTGGTACTTTTGCCTAAACATCCTCCCTGAGGACTAACTCTGTCCAGAGCCCATGTTCATGATATAGTCTTTCCTATAAGTCAGCCAGGCAGCTGCTTGGCTACCTGCCTGCTGAGCAGCCCGGCACTAAAGAATAGACAAGAGTCACGCACAGTAACTATGCTCTTCACTCAGCTTTTATTGAATGCAGGCTCACTCAAAATAGAACATCAACATACATTAATATCCTACTCACACTCTAACAATCTAAGAGAATTTTAACACACACGTACACACATACGCACAGGGCAATCAATGGGATAATGAACCTGAGTCCCAGGGTCTCAGTCTACAGGTCCGGGAGACAGCATAGTGGGCAGAGGAGTTGTCAGCAAGGAAGGATCTCTGGAGCCAGGTGGGCAGCAGGGCAGACGAAGTCCTCAGTGCAGCAGGGCAGAGCATCCAGTGGCTGATGTCAAGAGATATCAGGATGGCATGGAGCAGCACTCTGGTGGGTGGAGTGCAACTGTCTCAGCAGTGGTCAGAAACTGCCTCAATTCTATCTGGGTCTTTTCTTTTTCTTCTAAATATTTTATTTATTATTTCCAGAGAGAGGGAAAGAGAGAGAGGCAGAGAGGGAGAGAAACATCAATGTATGGTTGCCTTTCACCTGCCTCCAGCCACAGACCTGGCTGGAGACCTGGCTTGCAACCTGGTCATGTGCCCTGGCTGGGGAATAGAACCAGCGACCTTTGGGTTCGCAGGCCGGCGCCTTATCCACTGTGCTACCTGCCAGGGCTGGGTCTTTTCACTAAATGTCTTGGCAGCCTTGATGCCAAGTTTGGAATTTGTCCAGGAACCTATGGGTGGTACATGGCTATTGTGCTTGTCAGGCCTGCTGGCAGGAATGTAATTTCCCCAGGAGCCTATCTGTGGGTGGTTGCACTCTACAGACATGGGTATTCTGGTCACATGTACAGATACCTTAGCTGTACCCCCTTGCCAGATGTTTCTGGAGTGCCTTAGGTAATTTTCCTCTTGAACCAAAGTGTCATGGCTGACTGAAGGCCATTTTAGCTGACATGGGAGACTCCAATTTGTAATATATATTTTATACTCTCTTGACAGTACCAATGCCATTTTATTGGTCCTGCGCACCAGAAACCCCACTCTCATTCAAAAGAGGGTACAATACCCTCCTCCCCTACTCTTTCTTTCACTTTAATAAGTAACCCCTACTCTTTCCCTCAGCCTGGGAAAAAGACACCACTGAGGTTCATTTCAGGAAAGAGAGGAAGTATGATATAAAAGGAATTGAATGACTTGGCGTCGGGAGGGGTGTCGTTTTCCTTCAACCTCACTGTTCTAATTGATGTTTACGATTTTAATTCAAAATCCCATCTAACCTCCTCGCTAATATTTCTCTGCAGGCTCCTTTCTTCTCTCTGATTCTCGTTACTATAGATGACGGCTTCATTAGCTGTATACTACACTGCACTGCATGTTTCCTATACTAGCTCGTTCAAAGAGTTCCTACTTTTAAGTCCAACCTTCATCTCTTAGGCAGTAGCTCGAGCCCATTTCCTCTCATTCAAGCAAGAACAATACCCGTGCCTCTTTCTGCTACGTCTATCCTGTGCTTTCTTCGTACTTGTCTTTTAGGTTCCAACAGGATCTTCCCCCCTCTGCAGCAATTCAGGCTGACATAGGATTGCTACCACCCTTCGCCACAAAATAACGCCAGGAAATCGCAGCCAACGCACAACCGAACTCAGGAGCCGGTGCCCGGGCCCAGTCCTGCCAGGCCCAGAGCCGAGGTTGAGGGATCAAAAGGCAGGAGGACTACAATTCCCAGCAGTCCGTGCATCCACGCCTCCGTCCCCCGCAGCTCCGCCCCTCCGAATCTCCATTGGTCGTGGGGCTGGGGGTGGGGAATTAGATTGGAGGTGGCCACTGGGCTGCGGCCAGGGCTTGTTCCCTCCTCGGCTTCCGTAGAGGAAGTCGCGCGGACTTGTATTTGGGGTTTTGGTGCCCCCCCTTCCCCGGGGTCCGGGGGTGACATTGCACCGCGCCCCTTACGGGGTCGCGTCGCCACTCCACGCGGACTCTTTAGTTGGCGCGCGCCTCCCATTCGCCTCCCTTGGCCGGGCCCCCAGCTGCCAAGCAATGGGGGCCGCAGTGTTTTTCGGATGCACTTTTGTTGCTTTCGGCCCGGCCTTTGCGCTTTTCTTGATCACCGTGGCCGGGGACCCGCTTCGTGTCATCATCCTGGTCGCAGGGTGAGTATGGGTCTGGGAAACTCAGGAGGGCGCCGCAGAGAGAAATCCGGTAGGAACTGGGGGAACTGGGGCGATCCTTCGAGCCTGAGTTGGAGGAGACTAGTCGGAGGTGGAGATCGGAAAGGGTTGAGTCGGTCAGGGGTTTGGGTAATTCCCCATTTCCCGCAGTTGGTTTCCGCCTTCCAGGGATCGCACAGATTCCTTCTATACTTCTTCCGGCGACGTCAGAGGAGGCCTAAGGCCAAGACTCGGGAGGGGACTGTGGTGACTTGGGGCGGCTCAAAGGGAGGATCCAGAAATGGATGCCTCGCCTACTGTGCGCCTACACTGAGTGCTCTGTAGACTCGAATCAATTTCTGCCCTATCCCCTTCGCCCAGAACCCTATCGATTCCCTTGGTGGAAACACCTATCTTACCTGCTGCGTCTCCCTGACCATCCGGAAGTCTAACTTCCACTTTTTATGCTGCAGCTTTGGATGAGTCCCCTCCATGATTTCTCTGGATACCTCTACCCTTGCCTGTCTAATTGCCCCTGTTTTTTTCTCAGGGCATTTTTCTGGCTGGTCTCTCTGCTCTTGGCCTCTGTGATCTGGTTCATCTTGGTCCATGTGACTGACCCATCAAATGCCCGGCTCCAGTATGGCCTCCTGATTTTTGGTGCTGCAGTCTCCGTCCTTCTACAGGAGGTGTTCCGCTTTGCCTACTACAAGCTGCTTAAGTAAGAAGATGGATGTTCTGGAGGGGAGAGAATTGCACTATGAGAAGTGGGGCAGCCCCTGGGTGGTGGTTTGGAAAAGGAGACACTAAGGGAGGATATTAGAGGGAAAGGAGTATTCCTGCTTTCCCTCATGTTTCCCCTACCCCACCCCACCTCACCTCACCCCAGGAAGGCAGATGAGGGGTTAGCATCGCTGAGTGAGGACGGAAGATCACCCATCTCCATCCGGCAGATGGCCTATGGTGAGCCATGGGAGAGGGACTGGAGGAGGGTGTTGGACACCCGCCTCTCCCAGGGAAGTCTAAACATCCACATATTCTAAGCGGCTTATTGTTTCTTTCATATCTGACTTCCAAGGAGAGGTGGTCTGGAGGGAGAGTAGCTGTGGGGAATTGTGACTGGGAATGGGGAGGAGTCATTGCTAATCTGGGTCTAGTGATCTCTGACATTGATGAGACCCTCCCTCCCCCCAGTTTCTGGTCTTTCCTTCGGTATCATCAGTGGTGTCTTCTCTGTTATCAATATTTTGGCTGATGCACTTGGGCCAGGTGTGGTTGGGATCCATGGAGATTCACCCTATTACTTCCTGACCTCAGGTAAGATCCACTTTCTATCTTGCCTTCCTGCTCCACTCATCCCTGGCCCTGATCCCTGGCTGTACATCTTCGGGGGGCTGGGAGAAGGTGATGGATGTATCTCCTCCTCTTCTCCCTCCCTGCAGCTTTTCTGACAGCAGCCATCATCCTGCTCCATACTTTCTGGGGAGTTGTGTTCTTTGATGCCTGTGAGAGGAGGCAGTACTGGACTTTGGGCCTGGTGGTCGCAAGTCATCTACTGACATCAGGACTGGTGAGTCAGGGACAGGGGCCTGAGTCAGAAAAGTTTTAATGGTGAGTTGGATGGAGGGAAAATATTTCTTCACTTCTTCTTTTTTTTTTTTAAAAGATTTTATTTCATTATTTTTAGAAAGAGGGGAAGGGAGAGAGGCAGAGAGGGAGAGAAACATCAATGTATGGTTGCCTTTCACCTGCCTCCAGCCACAGACCTGACTGGAGACCTGGTTTGCAACCTGGTTATGTGCCCCGGCTGGGGAATCGAACCTGCGACCTTTGGGTTTGCAGGCCGGCACCTTAACCACTGTGCTACCAGCCAGGGCTTATTTCTTCACTTCTTAACATTTTAAAACTTTCTGAGGGAGAAGGCAGAAAGGTGAGTCTTCGGAGGTCTCTCACCTCAGCATCAGTTGTGCAGCCTACTGTGGGGATGCTCTGGGTGGGAGTTTGAATGGATTGGTCTAGCTGCAATGCAGATGGCCTGAGATGAGCAGGAGTGGCAGACACCTCTAGGGAAGTTGAAAATCAGAAGTCCCTTTAATCTTAAGATGTTGGTCCTCTGAAGAGAAGGACTGGGGGATTTGAGTGCAAAAGCTGGGGAGGTTTGGGTCAAAGGTGGGGGACACAGGGATTAGGCAGAGGGAGAATCTAACCTCTTTTCTCCTGTTACTCCCATCCGCAGACATTCCTGAACCCATGGTACGAGGCCAGCCTGTTGCCCATATATGCAGTCACTGTTTCCATGGGGCTCTGGGCCTTCATAACAGCTGGAGGGTCCCTCCGAAGTATCCAGCGCAGCCTCTCGTGTAAGGACTGACTACTTGGACTGATCACCTGACAGATCCCACCTGTCTGCCCACTGCCCATGACTGAGCCCAGCCCCAGCCAGGGTCCATTGTTCACCATTCTGTCTCCTCGTCGGTCTGCCCCACCACCTTCAAGGGTTTTGCTTTGTCCACCAGAGACCTTTAGGTTTTACCAGGAGCAGCCTGGGTTCAGCCAGTCAGTGACTGGTGGGTTTGAATCTACACTTATCCCCACCCTCTGGGGACCCCCCTGTTATCCAGGACTTTCCATGTGTCAGTGCTCTGCTTTCACCCTGCCCAAGACTCACCTCCCTTCCCCTCTGCAGGCCGACGGCAGGAGGACAGTCAGGTGATGGTGTATTCTGCCCTGCGCATCCCACCCGAGGATTGAGGGAACCTGGGGGGGGACCCCTGTGCCTGGGGTGCTCCCTGATCTCCTCGCTCTGTATTTCTCCATCTCCAGTTCTGGACAGTGCAGGTTGCCAAGAAAAGGGGCCTAGCTTAGCCATTGCCATGAAGACAAAATTAATGGAGGCTCAAGGGTAGATGAGCTCTGAGTTTCCCAGTACCCCCTCCCCAGACTGGACATCGTGGTCTTTTTCTCAGGTCTGAAGGGATCCATTTTTGGTGTGTTAAAGACCCAAAACTGCCTTTTTCTTTTCTTTCTTTCTTTTTTTTTTTTTTTTGAGAAAAGGAGGGAGGAGGTTTGTTGGACTTCTCCTGACCGTTTTGAACTTTATTTTTCCCTTCCTCAAATTGCTCCTTATACTTGGCCCATATCTGTCCCCTGCACCCCATTGCCCTAGGCCTTGAGAGAGTGGAAGGAAGTGCATGTTTGGGAACTGGTATAACTGGAACTAATGTTTTAACCCCCTTGACCACCAGCACCCCTCCCCTCCCCAAGGTGAAGTGGAGGGTGCTGTGGTGAGCTGGCCCACTCTAGAGCTGCAGTGCCGCTGGAGGAGTCAGCCTACCATGACACTGCAGGGAAGGAGGGCAGATTTTTTTCTAGTTTTTAATTGGGAGTGTGTATGTATGGGGGGTGAGGTGGGGAGATTTTCTATAAACTGTATCATTTTCTGCTGAGGGTGGCGTGTCCCATCCTTTTATTCAAGGTGATTGTGATTTTGACTAATAAAAAGGACTTTATAATTATGGGGGAATATGCCTTTTAAGGAAGGGGATAACATGTTGAAATGTCTATTTTCATGTCTCCTGACTGACCTGCTTCCCAATTTGGCACCTCTGATCCCTTCCTAGCCTAGGTTTGGTGCAAGGGCAGGCTCTGTGCTGGTGTAACATGTCGGAAACGTTAAGTTAAGACTTTTCCAGGGTCCTCCCTCCCAGGATTGGGGTAAAAGGAGTTACCCAGGCTTCTTTTTCCCTGTCCTTTACCCTCCTCTGCTACTGAAGGATTAAGGAACTCTCCCGTTCTCAAGAGCACCAAAGGTAAAGCCAGATGTGGGTCAGAAACTTTAATTGAGCAAAAATGTAATCCCCTCCCCTCAAAAGCAACCCTTTTTCCTGAGGGGATATCTTGCCCATTTCTAGGTAAAGGGACATAGAGGGGTGGGGGACTTTGGGGCACATTTCCAGCTTCCCCTACAACTGAGCACAGTCTCCATTATCAGTGGAGGGGGTCTCCTGATCTGTGTTTTGAGAGACTGAAGGTTCAGCTGTTCTTCCTTGAATGAGGACCTGTCTATGATTGGAGGAAGGAGGGGTGTCTGCCTGCTACTTCTATAGTACTTGTGGCCAGTCCCTGCGCCCCATGTTGGAAGCTCCCTGACAGGTGTGATGGGAAGGCGTCGTGATGCCGGAGGAGTAGTCTACGCCTCGGTGGTGTGCGCTGCGGTGAAGACCACACTCTTCTGGTTTCCCAACACCTTCTTCCTGGAAGGGGGAAAGGTTCACAGACATGACGGACATGACGGGTGGTGTCCCAGGAGAGGCAGCTGAGAGGAGCAGAACACTTTTCAGGGGGAAGGAAGGGCCCAGAGGAATGAGAAGTAGGATCTCACCTGATCTTCCTAGCGATGAGATAAACAGCCAGCAGGAGGCAGAGACAGCCAACCAAGATTCCCACTCCTAGACTCACCATTTCACCTGGGAGAGAGGGATGGACAGTGTCAGCCTAGGACTAACATACCGAGCGCTTCCCTTGCTCACTGAGGAGACCACCCCCATCTTCCCCCAGGAGACGGGTAGGGCTGCCTCACCTGTGGTGTACAAGGGCTCCGCTGTAAGGGAAGAAAACTTGGGTCAGTGGCGCTTCAGATCCCCATCCCAGCTGGGAGCAGCACATTGCCTCTGTACCCGGGGAAGCCACCTGGCCACTCAGGGTTGGGACTGGTTGGCTCCCAGCCCAAGTGAGTCCCAGGAACCCTAACCCTCTTAGTCTTTTCCTTCCCCAGGGCTCCCTAGTTCCTGCTGTTGAGACCCCCAGTTTCCATCTCCTTTTCCGAGCCTTGAATAGTTACCTTGGATGAAAGAAGCAAAGACCTTTCGCTGATTGAGAGGCTGCGGGGCTCGAAAGTTCTGTACCAGGGGCCTCGAGGGCTCCTCTGCAGAGAACAATGTCTCCTGAAGCTTTTCCAACTGGAATAGGGGTTAGAGGAGTGTCACTTAGGTGTGGCAAAGGGCCTGGGGTCACAACTAGTCTACTTCTCATCTCCACTGCTCACCTGTCCCATTGAAATCTGGGCCCTTCGACTGAAGACTGTCCAGAGAACACTCTGGAAGCAGGGGGGCGTGGTGAGTGAGCCATTGTAGCGGAAGAAGTGCGCCAGCACTGGGGGGAGCAGCTCTCTCACGTTGAAGGGAGGCACTGAGGTATTCTGATCTAGGGGAGAACAGGCCAGGGCCACCTTTCTCCCCCACATCACACTCTAGCATGTCTACATAGGGCTCCCAGGAGCAAAACTCACTCCTAACCCCTAACTTACTCCCTTATCCCAGGCCTCTTGGTCCCTTTTTTTTTTTGAAGTTCCCCTGAAGTCTAATCTCACTTTGTCCCAAAATAGATTTTTAGGGCTCACCTTTGTACCTGATTTCATGCAAGTGACTCAGAATGTGTTCATAAGCTGGATTCTTAGTCTCACCCACCTGGAAGGGAAGGATAGGAAGAAAGTATGGCATGAGTCTGTGTTTGGGGTAGGACATTCATGTAGAGAGAATGAATGGTCAGTGGTTGCTGACCCGCCTGGGGAGGGAGACCAATGACAGACATGGGCAGAATAGGACTGATAGAAGCAGGGGGAGTGAAGAGAGGCCGAGGAGGAGGTGGGGGCCACTCACCTCAATGAGGATGCCCAAGACAGCCAGGCCCTGAGGCATCTGAGCAGCCTCACTCAAGCTGTTGTAGGTGTCAGAATCATAATGTACAATGTGGAGCTGAGGGGACAAGTCACTGAATCATTTAGTGTTTCTCCACTACCCCCTCCCAAAGGCTTTGACCCTGGCCACCCCCCCCCCCCAACCTTCATTCAGCATGCCTAAATCTGACCCACAGGTCATACTGGGTTGGCTCGATCCTCCCAGTATGACTTTTCCCAGTTTTCAGGTCCTCCTTTTCCTTAGCACCAACGCCACCGGTCACTGTGCCCGAGTCTAAGCTTTGCTCCCTGGTACCTCTGCAGCTGCGGCTTCGCTGTTGATCTGATGCTCTGACCCCTTTGGGGATCCTTTCTGACCCCAGTGCAGGTGGAGCTGAGCAGCTACATATTTCCGGGGAAGCCCCTCCAGATACAAGGTGGGGGGCAGAGAGAGTTGCACTGTGAGGAAAAGAGAGCAAGGCAGGGCTGGTGGAGGAATGTGGACACATCCCACCCCCGGGTTGCCACCGGTGCTTGGGAGACTTGGCTAGTCTTTTCAGGCTTCCTCCACCAGTAGCACCCAGTTCTTCCCATAGGCCAGCGCGTTTCTAGCACACGTTTCTCAGTGGAGATCGAGATGATGCTACGATCCTGATCCACCCGTAGAGCTTGATCACGGATCTTGCGTTCCCTCCCACTCTTGGCTACAGGAGCTTCAAATCCATTCTCACACCTCCAGATTTATGGAGGGAACCTCGTCAGAATGCCGAAGTTAGGAGAATGTTTCTAGCCCCTGATCTGCATGGTTGCAATGGAAACTCACTTCCTCAGAACCTGGGTTTTGTTTGTTTGTTTATTTGTTTGTCTGTTTTACCTGTGTGGCCATTATTGTGCAGCTCCAAAGGTGTGGTGCCAGGCTGGTCATATCCGTGGGGCTGCAGAGGGAGCAACTCCGGGTCAAAAGTCACACTGTCTGTCTGGATATTGATGGGGGACTGGGCGTTCCTTCCACACTCAGGGTAAGAGGCTGGCCAATGGTGTTGACCATGAGGGCCTGGTGGGGGTTACCACAGACATTTGTCCTGCCCTCCAGCCCCAGCCGCCCTTCAGCAATCCCGCACCAAGCTATACATCTGTGTGGGAGTAGAAATGTAGAAATGAATTCCCCTTCCCCCTCACTTGAGACCCCAGCTGTGTACAGCTGGATGAGGTAGGAGTCCCTGCCAGAGCTGGTGCTTCAGTTCCCTCCAGCTACCCCAAGGCAGCGAGGATTCCTCAGCTTCCCTGACAAATGCGGGATGGTGGCTTTTACTTACCAGCATTTGAGGACAAGAGAGCTGAACGAGAGGAAGAGGGGCTAGATGGAATGCCTACATACCCAGCAAGGGGGGTTAGAGCAGGAGCAGGGAAACTGGGGAAATAAAACAATCCTAGAGAGGCTGGGCCTCTGTGGGGTGAGGGAGGGGCTTGTAAGTGGCCTTGGATCTGCTGACTTTCCCTCGTTACTTTTTGCTCTCACCCTGGACCTTGTATTGCCTCTAGAATTCAGTTAAGGTATTAGTCAGAAGTTCAGAGGAATTGAGCTCTACCTTCACCAGGATCACAAACTATCCTGCCAGCCTCTTCCTCACCGCTGATCTCAATTCTGTCCCAATTCCAGATGCAGGTTGAAGGCAGAATTGATTAGACTAGAATGAAAGCTAGGAGGTGAACTGGCAGCTGATTAAGCTCCCTGTTCATTTTCCCCACCCAGTTTCCCTTCCACTCCAACTCCTTCATCCCACAACCCGAGGGCACAACTGACTTATCTGCTGAATCAGGAGGTGTGGGATTTGACGGTAGAACAGGGTCCCGGAGCCACCTATGCAAAGCCTAGGTAGGGCATGGGAAGATGGGGAAGGGAAGGAGCTAGGGCAAGAAGCTAAAGGAAACCATACAACATAAATCCTCCTGTCAGATGAAGAGGTCCCAGTGTGAAAGGGGTGTAGGCCTTGGGTTCAGCTCTCACCCTCATAAGTCCAGTGTTGACCTGCAAAGCAGAGCACTTTGAGTTACAGCCAGCACAGCCTGGGCAGGGGCAGGGCCCTCCCTCCGCCACTTTGTACCCATCCTCCCGCCAGGCTCCTCTCCTCCCGCCCCTCCTGCACTTCCCCTGGGAAGCCCTGAAATTGGACACCTCAGTGGAAAGGTCGGGGGTCTATTTAAAAGCACCAGCCTGGCTGTGCTTGCGCTTGCGGTGTAAAGGGGGAGGAGAAAGGAACGGAGATAAAGCCTGGAGACTAAAATTAACCCCGAGAAATGTGCAGTCCGCCCAGCCCTGACTTTTCTCCTGCCTGCTCCAAGCCAATCTAGCACTTCGGAAGTTTGGGGTGAGGGGAGGGGGCGGGCAGGGGGTTTGAAGGAAAGGGGTGAGCAAGCGAGGGGCACAGTGTTCATGAGGGCAGACGGGCGACTATTCCTTTGCTTGGAAGCGTTGCAGGAACCCAGGCACTAAGCTGGAAATGAACATTTAACTTCCTCCCTCTGATCCCAGTGACTCTCAAGGAAACGTCCCCTGTCACCAAGAACCTCTGCTCCCTGGATTCCCAGATGGCCAGGGGAGGCGGGAGTCAGGCCAGGGTCCACTCTACGTGGAAGGTGGTGGGTGGGCACAGGCAGCCAGGCTGGCAGGGACCGGATGAAAGTGAAGCATTGTGTGTGGAAAGAGAGCTGCCAGCTGTGTCACATGCCACACTCCCGTGCTGTGCTGTCTGGGGCTGCAAGGCAGGGGGTCGCCTGGTCCAGCCTGAGGTCCAGCCCTCGGCCGGGGCCAAGCTGCTTCCAGGAGGTTTACTCAGGTTGCTAGAAACTTGGGAGAAAAATTCTAAATTCCCTCCCCTCCTTATTCCCTTAAATTCCTCAGACTTCTAAGATAGCATTGATCTCAATCTTGAGCTCTTCCAGCTAGCCCAGTGATTTTCAACCTTTTTCATCTCATGGTACACGTAAACTAATTACTGAAATTTTGCGGCACACCAGAAACTATATCTTTGGCCGATCTGACAAAGAGAGGTATAATTTTGACTCATTCACACCGACGGCTATTGTTACGTTGGCTGTTGTCCTTTTTTTGTTTGACAATTCCAGGGAAAAGAGGTCCGTGCCTATTTAAATTTTTTCTTTTTTTCTTTCTTTTTCTTCTTTTTGGTGGCACACTGGTTGAAAATCTGCACCAGCCCATCCCTTGGTCCAGACAACGGTGAAAATCAGCTCAAGCGAGGGCTGGCGGCAGCCTCTCATTCACTAGGGCAGTGGGACATCGGGACAACTTGAACCCCTGGTTCTGTGCAGGGACAGCTTTGCCCTTCCCCTCCACCAAGTCCTCAGCACAACACTTCTACATCTCTTCTTGGGGGCTCTTTCCCTGCTTTTTCCTTTTTCCTCAGATGCAATTCACAACTCTCCATTTGGATCCCGTGTCATTCTCTGCATTCCACTTTGCTCTCTAGACAAGCCCCTTCACCCCGTTCTTCCAACAAATCTTAATTTCACACCCACTGTGTGCTGGATACCGTGCAAGGCACAGGAAACACAAAAATGGGGAACTGGGGTCTCGGGAACGCTGCGGAAGCACCTCTGCCTGTTCTCTTAAGAGTCTCCCCTCATCTTCTGGGAGCTCCCGAAAGTCTTTGTAAACTGTAGGGGGTCCAAGAGTGTTGACTAGTATTATTGCTACTGCTTTCTGGGAAAAACTGGGAAATTAGTTATTCCACAGGCTCGAAGGGAACCTTGGCTGACACGTTCATCGTCGCGGGCCAGGGGATGAGTGAGGCCAGTGGCAGAGGCTATGCCTCTCCCCGCCATCAGTCCCTTATTGTCTCACACTCCAGGGCTCTTTGGCTCCCTAATTGGAGGAGTTAGTAAATAAAGAAGGCCAGGAGGGCTGCCTGGGACTGGGGCCGAGGGGGAAGGAGCTCTGGAGAGAATCTAGCTTGCACAGAGATTCCGGAGTATGTGTATGCACCCTGCCACCCCCCGCCCCCAGGCTTTTCCCCCATCCTCACTAACAGCACCTCTGGAAAGGCAAAGGCAAAAAGCAAAAGAAGGAACATGGTCTCCTCCACACCCCTGTTTTTCTAGCCCCAGGCTTCCTATTACACTCCGCCCGCCACCACCTTAAGCTTGCATAACGACATGAGGATATCAGCACAGAAAGACACACAGACGTTCAAATGAACCTACCCCCAAATGCTGGCAGGATCCAAATCACCTCTAGCAGGAGCATGAGGAACATCATGGTATCCTCGGAAGGAGCACAAGGTACTGGGGTTTTGGAGACTAGAGGACCAGGGCAGAGAATGAGAGCGGGAGAGAATCCTGAAGTTGAATGTGTGTATCTCTTTTTCTCTTCTTGTCTCTGTGTCTCTGCGGGCTTCCAGGGCAGTCGGTTTTCAGTAGGGTACCATGGGCTTCAGGGTCCCCAGGACGAATCTCGCTGCCGTCTCTCCTTTATCTCCCTCTGCAGTCTCCACTCTGCTTGCTGGCCAGACTTCACAGTTGCCTCCTGCTTTTAAGGTGGCTCTGGACGGGTGTACATGGGGAGGGGGGGCTGCCTGGGTTGCGGGCCAACAGCTCCTTAAATAGCCAATTAGGTATGCAGGATGGCCCTGCTCAGAGCCCCAGCGCGGCGGGTTTCATGGAGCCCTGGCCCAGGCTCAGGCGCCCAGCTGGGGTGAGCTCTTCCTTCCTCTGCTTTTCGCACAGACACTCTTCAGACGGGTGTCCCCTGGAGCGGGAGGGGGCAGGGAAGGAGGGCTTTGGGGTCCAGTCCAACCCACTCATGGGGACACTGGGTTCTCATTCCCCTCCTGGCTGGCTCCTCTGAGGAGGTGGTGGTGGAAGGACCTGTTGGCAATCTGCAGAATTTGAGCCGCCCTGGAATGGGAAGAGCCCAGAGTTAGGAGACAGGTAATGAGAGGGAGTTGGGAGACTCAGGGTAGGAAGTCAAGGACTAAAAGCTGAGTTGTGGAAACTGAAGGAGAAGCAAGGCCGAAGAGAACTGGTCTGGAGCGCCTGTCACCACCCCCTTCCCACGGTGAGGCCTGGGTCCACGTGCCTGTGTGGCCTTGGTGGGGGGATGGTTCTGTTTGTTGTATAAAGCCCATTTGTGTGTCCAGCGGGGGAGGGGCCACAGCAGCACCATGGAGAGACAGCGGCTCCAACTGCCAGACCCAGCCACCTCCCTCCCCAGGGAGTCCAGATCTAGGGCGGCTTTTGTCACTGAAAAGGACACTGACCCCTGGCAGGGAGGCCAGGGCTGGAGGAGAGGTGGGGAAACCTTAGAAACAATGACTACCATCATCGAAAAAAGGCGGGCTCCTGAGAAAGAGAGGGGAGGGAGGAGAGAGAGACCATGTGATCCAATGGGCAGGGGGGCCCAGAGTCTCCCCTCCTGCCCACCCAAGGGCTGAGCAGGACCTGTAGGGCTGAGTGAACCGCCACCAGGGAGCTGGGCACGCTGGGCTGTGTCAGGAATGTGGGCTGCTGCATCATCCCCCACCGGACTGGAAATCCCGATTGGAATGTACATCCCAAATCCCTCATTAGAGAATGTGAAACCCACAGATGATTTCAAACCAGGCGTTGAAGTCTCTCTCCTCCTACCATGCCCCAGTCACCAGCCAGGAGGATGCTCCTGGTTTGAGCTCCCTCTGCCTTTTTGCTTCTCCTAAGAAGCAATAAACAGCCAAAACAAAGGGAGCAGGAGCTAAATAAGAGGGGTGGGGGGCGGAAAGCCAAATGAACTGAATATAGGCTGTGCAGGATTGTCCGTGCCTTGCAGACAGGAGCGCCAGGCCCTTCTGTGATTGGTCAAAGCCAAGCCACTTTGCAGCTGGCATTTCCTTTGTAATTCTCATCACCCTCTGAATTATTTTTTCCCTTATAGGAAAGTTGTTTTTTTTTTTTTTAAACTTACCTGAGGACGTGCTTATTAACTTTAGAGAAAGGGGGAGGGAGGGAAGAGAGAGAGGGAGAGAAGCATCGATCGATTGCCTCTAGTACGCACCCTGACCAGGGACAGAACTGCAACCTAGGCTTGTGCCCAGACCAGGAATGGAAACAGTGACCTTTCAGTTTCCTGGATGACACGCCAACAAATTAAGCGACACCAACCAGGGCTCTTAGAGGAAAGCTTTGTTTTAAGGTTCCCCCAAAGTCTCCATCCATCCCATCTAAGAAGAATAAAAGGTAAAGTGTAAATTAGACTTCTTTGAACGAGGATAGGTATTACAGAGGAACAAGAGGAAAAAAAAAAAAAAACAGAAAAAAGGAAATAAAAGAAAGAAAGCGCAGGCATCTTGTACATGGTGCAAAAGAAGGAGCCGGAAGAGCGACCTCTGCGCTCCCAGAGCCTGGAGCTGCGATTCGCAGGTAGTGCGTCTTGCCAGGCGCCACCTCCTGGTTGTCTGCGAACTTTCTAATTTTTTAAAATTGTAATTGAAAGAGTTTTTGTGTGTGGGTCCTTCTGGGAAATGTGTCACCGCTGGTGGGCTTTGGGAGTTTTGGCTACACAATTGAACATTGTTTCACAAAGATGCCTTGGCCCCAGGTCAGCTCTTTCCCACTTCCGAGTGCGCTGCCCCTCCAGGCCCTCGTGCTCCCCAAAGGAACAAAGGCCCTGGTTTCCAGGAGAGAAGGGAGACGCGCGAGCGCTGTCCTCCAGAGACTCGCCTTCGTTTGAAACTTCGGCTCTGCTGCGGGCGTTTCTGATGTCCGCAGGCTGATTTGGGGTAGGTGTCAAGAGGAGCGTTATATGCTGAAAAAAAAAGAAGAGAAAAGAAAAGAAAAAAGCAGAGCCCCCCCCCCCCCCCCCATTAGTTTCTACTCGAACTCTGGCACCTTTGTTTTAATTCCTACTTCTGCCTCTCCAGCCCAAGTCTTACTCCGGGTTTGGCTAAAACCTACAAAAGCCAAGCGCTCCACGGCCTTCTGGCGCCATCTGTTGTCCTCGCAAGGGTAGCGAACTGTGAACAGGTCAAAATCGGAAGTAGCCAAGTGGGGTGAATTTTTGGTTTGTTTTTTTCAAAAAAAGTCCTTTTCAAAAGGATATTTAAACTCACCAAATATTCAAATAGTCTAAAACGCTTATAGGAAACCACCGAGCTCTCTGAGTTTATGTGGAGAGTACATGAGCGTTCAATGAGGAAGGGAAACAGCAAAAGGAAAGAGGAATGGTCAATACAGGAACTTACTCAAGTAGTGCAGGTGGTAACTAGTGGCTGAAAAGAGCGAATCAATGAGGAGGCAACAATGTTAGATGGAATTCGATTTCCTAAAAGTTCAAGCAATTTTGTTCCATAAAGTGATACAGACCCAGACATAGTCTAACTTGTTAGATTATCACACGTATTCTCACACACTTGTCTTCTAACACATTGGCACTGGAGCCCCTTAATCGATCACAAAAGGTTCCAGGAATTAAAGTCAAAGTAAGGACCATGGGGAAGAGGGTGGTCAGAACTCTTTGAATCACTGTCTCTGTTTTCCAGTTCACATTGCAGGACTGATGCAGTATGAGAATCTTGTAAGACAGAGGACAGGTAAGAACCTGTGGTCTGAAATGTTGAAACTTTAACTGGAAAGGAGTAATTTTGTCTCATGCATTGATTCCATGCCCAGAACATTGCCTGGTACATAAATATTTGCCAATTGAATGAATACTTCTAGTCATTGGGACATTTATTTACTTTCTTTCTACCTTTGGGTTTCCTGCAGACAGGTCCTCAGGCATTCCAGCTTCCTTGTTTACCTGGTAAAGACTGAGTTTTGAGGGATTTGGGGGGTATTCCCATGGTTTGTCATGGAGTTGCTAAGCTGAACCAGAGCAAGGACACAGGTGCCACTGAACTTTCTCCTGCACCACTGCTTCTCAGACGTCACTGTGTATCAGAATCATCTGGAAAGCTTATTAAAATACCCATTTCTACCCAAGGTCACGGGTTTGATTCCCAGTCAGGGCATATACCCAGGTTGCAAGCCAGGTCTTCATCCAGGTCCCCAGCTGGAGGCCCTCAAAAGACAAACATACATTGATGTTTCTGTCCCTTTCTTCTTCCCTCCCATCCCTTGTCTCTAAAAATAATGAATTTAAAAAGTTAAAAACCCTTTAGAACCCTTTAGGAAAAAAAAAAGGGGTTTCTGGGGCTTTCCCTTCCACAGTCTCTGATTTCATAGGTCTGAGATATGTCCAGAGATTTGCATTTATACAAGTCACAAGGTGATGCTGAGGCAACTGGTCTGAGGGACCACACAAATAAGGAGTAGGGATTCTAGCTAACTGGAATTGTTGTTTGAGGTCACTTTTGTCAAGGTCAGTAACAATGCCTTTGTTAGCCACAAACATATATGGAGTACTTCTAGGTGCTAGGTATCATGCCAGACCCTAGAAATAGCAAATGGATAAGACATAATCCCTGCCCTCAAGAATTTCACAGTCTGGTAGGGGGTGCAGCTACCTTGCCCAGTTACTGGCATACAATGGTGAGAGGTTCTAAGTAGCCATGGAGCAAAGTGTTTATGGAAACCATGGTTGGGGGACAATTAACAGTGAGATTTTCTTTACCTAGTGTTGACCATCTTTTCACAGGCTGGTAGCATAACTAGGTTCTGTAGTTATACATAAGAACATAGGAATTGCCACTCTGAGGAAGGCAAACTCGTGCTTCACTGTCTTTGAGGGTGACACCAAACAGATCTGACATCAAAACAGGAATCTCCTTAACAGAGTTAATAAACTGCTTCCTTTGCAAGGAGGAAGGAAAAGGGATACCAAGGTGCCTTGAAATTGTAAGTACTTGTTCCACATGCTCTGGGGGCCACCTTGCTGGTTTGATTCCCAGTCAGGGCACATAACCAGGTTACAAGCCAGGTCTCCAGCCAGGTCCATAGCTGGAAGCAGGTGAAAGGCAACCATACATTGATGTCTCTCTCCCTCTCTGCCTTCTTCCCTTCCCCTTCTCTCTGAAGGTGATAATTAAAATCTTAAAAAACAAAAAACAAAAACAAAACAAAAAAACTCCAAAAGGAAACATTTCTTGGAGTTGGGTCCAGAATAGTCAATAACATCCGATCTTGGCAATGGCTTGTCACTTTTCCTCTTAATTATTATTTTTTAATTATAGAAGTAATACCTAATTAGGGCAAATAGGAGATTTACAAAAATAACTTCACTTTAACTTTTCACAATTAGAGATAACCTCTGTTGACATTCTGATATCTTACAAGCTTTTTTCCTATGGAGCTACATCTAAATGCATATGTTTTTGTATAAATATTATATTTTTTACAAAAATAGGACCATACTATATACATAATTGACCTCCAACAATTTTTTAAAAACAGTTTATTTATTATTTGTAAGAGAGAGGAGAAGGGAGGAAGGGAGAGGGGGAGAGAAACATCAATGTATGGTTGCCTTTCACCTGCCTCCAGCTACGGACCTGGCTGGAGACCTGGTTATGTGCCCTGACTAGGGAATCAAACCAGCAACCTTTGAGTTCACAGGCCGGCACCAATCCACTGAGCCACACCAGTAAGTGCTTATTTCTATAAATTCTGATAAATGCATATAGTCGTGTAACCACCATTCAAGATGTGGAACGGTTCATCACCCCTGCCACCCTCCTCATCGTAATTCTCCTTGTGCCTCTTCCTTGTCAGCTTCTCTTCCCCCATGCTCATTTCTTGGTCACTACTGAGCTGTTTTCTGAACCTATAATTTTGTCTTTTCCAGAATGTCTTATGCATTATATTGAACATACAGTATGTGGCCTTTTGAGTCTGGCTTCTTTCACTTAGCATTCATTCATGCTGTTGTAAATCACAACTGGTTTCATTTTGTTGGTGAATTTTTTCATTGTATAGATGGACCACAGTTTATTTGTCCACTCACAAGTTGAAGAACATGTGAGTTCTTTCTAGTTTATGGCAACCACGAATAAAACCATAAACCTTCGATTATAGGTTTCTTAGTGGACCTATGCTTTTGTTGTTCTTGAGTAAATGCCTAGTGGCTGGGTTGTGGTGAGTGTATGTTTAACTTTGTAAAAATCTGCCAAACTGTTTTTCATAGTGGCTGTATGTTTTCATTCCCATCAGCACAAGAATTCCAGTGTCTCTAGCACTTGATATTGATAGTTACAAGAAAAAAAAAAAAGAAATAAAATAAAAGAAAAGACAAGACTAGCTATTCTAATAGGCATATAGTGAAATTGCCTTCTGATTTTAACTTGGGATGTTTAGGATTTTTGCTACATTTATTACCATGTTGTCCTCAATAAATGTTATACTCTTTCAGTGGTATCATGAGTTATCAGTCTTTTCTTCTTTCTTTGGAGAGATAAACAGAGGACCCTACAATTGGGGTTCCATGACAAGGCAAAAAGTTAGTGTTTTTCTCTCCCTTGTGACTTTTTAGCTATCACACAGAAATATCAATAAAATTAACTTGTATCATGGTTAAATTTTTATATCAAAATACCCATCTTTTTATGGATTTTTCAGTATAAAGTGAGAGATGTTCTTCTGGGAGAAATTTTGGCTTAAAGATAAGTCAAGCCTACATTAATGAGTATAGTAAGCTATTTAAGGACACATATTGAAAGTAAACCCATCATTTAATTTAATTTTGTTTTAAGATTTTATTTGTTATTTTTAGAGAGAGAGGAAGGGAGAGAGGCAGAGAGGGAGAGAGACATCAATGTACGGTTGCCTTTCACCTGCCTCCAGCCACAGACCTGGCTGGAGACCTGGCTTGCAACCTGCTTATGTGCCCTGGCTGGGAATTGAATCAGCGACCTTTGGGTTCACAGGCCGGCACCTTATTCCACTGTGCCACCAGCCAGGGCTGAAAGTAAACCCATCATTTTATAAGAACTCATAATACTGAAATAGTTAATGCTAATGCAGAACACTGCTTGTCAAAGTAGTTCAAATGATCGAACAGGAGAAAACCTTAATTAAACAGACTACATTGCACTCATCCAGCTCTTATCAAAATTCAGTATATTTCAGTAGGATTTCATTTAAATCTTCGATTACTTAGTCTTTGCTTTGGGCATTTGGGGGAAGCTATAGTCTCAAATGAGCTGAAGTTAAATAGAAGCACAAACACAGCCTTGGCAAAAATCTAAATTATGTTAATAAGTAAACAGGAGGGAGGTGAGGGGTGCATGATCGTTGAAACACATGGCAGAATCTTTCAACAGGCATTATGTATTGAATAAGTTCTTTATTTCGTAGATGTAAGTTTGGATCTGGCATGCTAAACTCCTACATAACAAAATAAACCTATCTTGTCTTCTACCTCAGAATGAGAAAAGTAGACATTGGCTTAAAGAACAGCTGATCCACTCTGTGTTTTGTTATGTTTGTAGAAGGTCCACAAGCCCATTGTTAGCTACCTTCTATTTTTTTAAATAAATTTAACTTTTATTTTTATCAATAGCGTTTAGGTACATAGTTTAAAATATCAAATACATCCATAAAAATCATAATAAAATGCGGTATTCTCCCCACATCCACATCTAATTTCTTCTTCCTAGAGACAATCACTGCAACTTTTTAACTGTTTCTTCTAATCTATAACTCCAAGTTTCCAAAAACATGTTTATATGGCTATTTCTTGAATTTTTATAGATATTATCTATTAACTCCCAACTGTGAAAGCTGAAGATTTACCTGTTTTATAAAGCACTCCCTTCCCAATGCATATTTTTACCCTATCCTCCTGATACAGTTATTGCACCACAATTTTAGTTAAATTAATATTCATCATCTTAATTATCATCAATATTTACTCATAGCTAATTCCAGGAGTATATTATAATATTCCCTTTCTTGTGCAACCTTTAATTTCCTTTGAATTAATAATGGCCTTTTTTTCCCTTTTGTTTTAGATTTTTAGTCATTTATCCATCTCTAAATTCATTATTGAAAATATAACTTCTCTCGTATTATGTTCAAACATATCAGGTAAATCTGTCATGACATTTTTTTAAAGGAACATTCCTCCTGTTCTGCAGTTCTAAGTTAGACTGGCTTTTCTTCTCTCTGGGAGATTTTTAATATCTTTCCTTCTAGATAGTCTATAGTTTTATAATGTATCTTGGTATAGGTCTTTTTAGTTCTTGGAAAGGTACTCAGAGGGCTCATTTGTCTAAAAGCTTGTGTCCTTCAGCTCTGGGACATTTCTTATATATATTTCATATATATAATCTCATATATAATACACATATATGGACCCAGAAACCTCAGGATTTATTTATTAAACATTGTGTATTTATTCTTACATGTTTAAACTTCAGTCACCTTCAAAGTACTCTCCACTTGATGCAATACACCTATTGAGACGTCTTTTTCCCACTACTCAAAACAGTTTTTGAATTTGTTGGTTTCAATGTCTTTTAGTGTTCCTGCTGTTTGCTGTTCTTTGTTTCACCTCTTCTACATCAGTAAAATGTTTCCGTTTGAGGACTTTTTCATTGGGAAACAAACAAACAAAAAATATCTTGGAGTGAGATTGGATGAATAGGGAGAGTGGGGCATAGGGAGTCATGCTGTTTTTGGTCAAAAACTGCCAAACACTCAGTGCCATGTGGGCAGGTGCACTCTTAAATCACTGATCATGAAATGGGCAAGCACATTAAAAGAGTCTTCAAAAAAATTCACTAACGCCTAATGCAGCCTCTCACAATAACGCCAGTTGGTTCACTGAAACAGATGGGTTCCTAGAACACTCCAGAAAACAATTCTGATTAGTTTTGCATCCCCCCTTGTATGTTTTATTCTGAGATATGTATTTTATTTTATGCTAGAACTCTGCAATCCCAATGAAATAAGGCTTATATTAATCAACTAACTCATCAATCTGTTCTGCATTATAAACTTTTTCTGTAAGCAGATATACAATCTTTACATATACTATTTTTGCAAGATGGAAAGAAGGCAGAACATTTGTTCCTTCAATTGTATTATCACAAATTAAGTGCAAAATAAAAATCGGCATTTCGGCTACTCAAAAAAATATGTATTTGTGTTTATTCATACAGAAGCAGTGCTTGGCTTGAGGTGGTGAACTCATAATACAGTGTACAGATGATGTGTTGTAGAATTGTGCACCTGAAACCTGTATGATTTTGTTAACAATAGTCACCCCATAAATTCCACTTAAAACAAGAAATAAATGGGCAAAGGGAGTCTAAACACATATACATAGGAGAAAAGATACAAAGAAGCCATGATATGAAAATGGAGACTGAACAGAAAGTGATGTGACAACAAGCTAAGGAATGCTAACTACCACCAGCAATTAGAAGAAGCATGGAGCAAATCCTCACCTGGAGCCTCTTTAAGGAGACACCTTGGCCTCCAAAAGTGTGAGGATAAATTTCTATGCTTTAAACTAGAAAAAGTTATTCTCTGATCATAAGCTCACTATGTAAACAATTATACAGAAAAAACATGATTTAGCAAAATTTGGAACCAAGTCTATGTAAATAAATTCTAATAACCTTTTTTTTTTTTTAAAGATTTTATTTATTATTTTCAGACAGAGGGGAAGGGAGAAAGGCAAAGAGGGAGAGAAACATCAATGTATGGCTGCCTTTCACCTGCCTCCAACCATGGACCTGGCTGGAGACCTGGCTTGCAACCTGGTTATGTTGCCCTGGCTGGGAATCGAACCAGCAACCTTTGGGTTCTCAGGCCGGCACCTTATCTAATAACCTTTTTAAAAAAGTTTTACTTATTTTATTTTTAAAAAAACATTTTATTTATTATTTTCAAAGAGAGGAAGGGAGAGAGGCAGGGAGGGAGAGAAACATCAATGTATGGTTGCCTTTCACCTGCCTCCAGCTACAGAGCTGGCTGGAGACCTGGCTTGCAACCTGGTTATGTGCCCTGGCTGTTGAATCAAACCGGTGACCTTTGGGTTCGCAAGCGGGCGCCTTATCCATTGTGCCACCAGCCAGGGCCTTCTAGTAACCTTTTTTAAAAACTTTTTTAGCCCTGGCTGGTAGCACAGTGGGTAAGGCGCCCGCCTGCGAACCCAAAGGTCGCCGGTTTGATTCAACAGCCAGGGCACATAACCAGGTTGCAAGCCAGGTCTCTAGCCAGGTCCCCAGCTGGAGGCAGGCGAAAGGCAAGCATACATTGATGTTTCTCTCCTTCTCTGCCTCTCTCCCTTTCTCTGGAAATAATAAACAAAATCTTAAAAAAAAAAATGAACATTTTTATTTTTATTGAATTTTTGGTGACATTGATTAATAAAATCATATAGGTTCAGGTGTATAATTCTATAATACATCATCTGTATATTATATAACATGTTCACCCAAAGTCAATTGTCTCTCTGTCACCACCTTCTGCCTCTCCCCACCCTCTTTCCCACTGGTAATCACCATACTGTTGTCAGTGTCTATGAGCTTTTCTTTTTTGATCACTTCACCACCCTAGCCTCCCAACACCCCTCCCCTCTGACAGATGTCAGTCTGTTCTCTGCATCTATGAGTCCATTTCTATTTTGTTTGTTTACTTATATTTCAGATATAAGTGAAATAATATGGTATTTGTCTTTCTCTCATTAGCTTATTTCACTTGGCATAATACTCTCCAGGTCCATGTGTTCTGTTACAAAAGGTAAGATTTCTTTTTTACCGGTGAGTATTATTCCACTATGTAAAAGTACTGTAGCTTTTTTTATCCACTCATCTACTAAAGGGCACATGGGCTGTTTCCAGATCTTGGTTGTTGTAAATAATGCTGCAGTAAACATGGGGGTGCATTCCTGACTGGTATGGTTCAGTTGGTTGGGCATCGTCCTGCAAAATTAAAGGTTACCAGTTCAATCCCTGGCCAGGATACATGTCTGGGTTGCATGCACGTTAGGTCCGTAGTTGGGGTGCTTTTGATCGACGTTTCTCTCTTACATCAATGCTTCTCTCTTACTCCCTCCTTTCTCCTCTCTCTAAAAATAAGTACATAATTTAATGAAAAAATAAATAGCCCTGGCTTTTGTGGCTCAGTAGATTGAGAACCGAAGGTCACTGGTTTGATTGCCAGTCAGGTCAGATGCCCATATATGGGGAACAATGTCACTTGCTTGGCACGTTACCCTTTTCCAATCATTTCACCCACTTCCCATATGCAACTGGTGCCCCTCTAGCTGCATGGTGGTTCCAAGAGTGGGTGGATCTGCATATATTCTAGGACTGTGGAGGCTGTCTACATGGATTCTCCATGTAGATGGGCAGTTTCTTCTGCTACCCCAATCCCTATTGGTTTTCACAGCCAGAAGCTATGAGACTTTATTTGCCTGGCACTGGAACCCTGGGCTGAGTGGTCTGGCCTGGGGCTGATATCCCTCCCCAGGTGTCTTTCCTGATTTTCACTCATCACACGTGAATATGGGCCCACCTGTTCTGCCAAGTTGCTGCTGCCACACCGAATCCTCTCTGCCCCAGCTCCCCATCTCTGTGCCTCCTACCCATCTAGTTGAAAATATTTTTTCTTTAAGTCTTTGGTTGTTGGACTTCCGTACAGTTAAGTTTTATGGCAGTTCTGGTTGTTTTTTGTTTTGAGATTAGTCGTGATGCCTTTTTTTTTTTTTTTTTTTTTTTGAAGAGTCCCAAATACATAGCTTTTATTGCATGTTTAAAATGATATACGTATACTCTGGTTTCTCTTCAGCTGGCTGTTTCTATAGCTGGACAACTAAGATCTTATTCTTCAGCCTGCTGAACTGTTCCTTTTTCAGAAACATAGATGCCATACAAAAATTTTCTGATATCCTTGCTGTCGACTGCTGTGGCTTGCTGAATCAAAGCAGCTGAATTTGATACAAGTTCAATGTCATTTCCTTCTAGAATCAACTCATCTTTCTGGGCCTGAGAGACAGAATAAGTAATGCCTGACCTCATCTGAACTCTGAGGATGTATTTTTATTTTTAATTTTTTTAAAGAATTTTTTAAAAATTTTATTTATTATTTTTAGAGAGAGGGGAAAGGAGAGAGGCAGAGAGGGAGAGAGACATCAACGTATGGTTGCCTTTCACCTGTCTCCAGCCACAGACCTGGCTGGAGACCTGGCTGGAGACCTGGTTATGTGTCCTGGCTGGGGAATCGAACCAGCGACCTTTGGGTTCAGAGGCCAGCACCTATCCACTGTGCCAACAGCCAGGGCTGAGGACGTATTTTTCACCCAAGAAATTTCTGATTTCAACAAGAAAACTGTTCTCCTGAAGAACAACGTTGATGGGGAAGTGAGTGTACACAGACCTCATCTTGTAACGGAAGCCCAGTGTAACACCCCTGATCATGTTCTGTACGTGACTGCAGATGGTGCGCACGGTGGCCAGTTCCTTTCTATTTCCCCACCATTTGTCAACCCGGAGCCTCTTCTTCTTTCCAAGGAGATTGAGTTCTACACTGAAGTGATTGCAGGCTCTCCGCAGGGTGCCTCTGGGGCCCTCCACAATAACTGTGCGCCCCTTCAGAGTGATGTCGCCATTTTTCTGGAATGTTGACAGTCGTCTGATTGCTGAGAATGGTCTTCATCCTTGCAGTAGGGTGGCAGAGAGAGCAGTCATGATTCTTATGGTTGTGTGAGGAGGCGAAGTATGTCTACCTACACCTCCATCTTGACCAGAGCCTAAAATTCTTTTTTCCTTTTATGATTTTATTTATTTATTTTCAGAGAAGGGGGAATAGAGTGAGAAAGAAAGGGATAGAAACATAAATGTGCTAAAGAAACGTGGATTAGTTGCCTAGGGACCCAGCCCACAGCCTAGGCCCCAACCAGGAATTGAACCAATGACCTCTCAGTTCATAGGCCAGTGCTAAATCCACGGAGCCACACCAGCCAGGGCTGTTTTCTTTTTCTTTTTGCTGATGTGATTGGGTGTTTTCTGCTACCTTGTCTTCCAAATGTCGATTCAATCCTGTTTCATCCAATATACTCTTTATTCCTCCATTTCAGGTATATTCTTCACTTCTGACTAATTCCTTTTCATGGTTTCTGCGTCCTTTTCCATGATGTTGAAGTTCTCACAATGTTCCTTGAACTTCCCATTAAGTTTCTTGAGCATTGTTATAACCATTTGTTTTTTAACTCTATATTTAGTAAATTGCTTGCTTCCATTTCATTGAGTTCTTTTTCTGGAGATTTCGCCTGTTATTTCATTTAGGACATTTTTCCTTGTCTCCCCATTTTGGCTGTCTCCTTGTGTTTGTTTCTGTGTAGTAGGTAGATCTGCCCTGTCTACCAGTCTTGCAGGGAGGCCTTATGTAGTTGGTGTCCAGAAGGACCCAGTGGAGCAGTCTTCTTGATCACCTGAGCTGGGTGCTATAGGAATGTCCCTTGTGTGGGTTATGTGAGCTCTCCTGTTGTAATTGAGTCTTGATTGCTATTGGCCCATTTGTGTGTGGGTAGGACCCTCAGGCTGGCTGGCTATGAGGCTCAACCCCAACCACAGGGTAAGAGCTGCTATGCAGGTGTTGACCCCACAAAGTGGATTTCACCTCAGAGTCTGGTGTCCGCCGAGACTGGATGTGCCATTGGTGAAGCTAATTGGAGCCTGCTCTGATGTTGTGTGAATCTGGCCACTAGGTGTGTCTATTTTGGGGTCTTTTGGGAGGGACTCTGGTGCAAGTCAGCGTTAGATGCTGCTTGCGGCTGGTCTGAGGCAACCTGTTCAGAGCTGCACAGTGATCCACAGTTTGCAGCTGCCTCTGCTGGGCCATGGTGTACATGGGAAGGACCAAGCTGCACCCCAAGGCCAACGTCTACCAGCACGAAGCTGGGGGCAGGTCACCAGAAGGCCCACGGCACCTGGAGATCTGCCTCTGACTGCTGGCTGCCTATTAGGCCCAGTCACTGAAAGAACCTCTGGTCTGAGGTAGGTTCTCAATGAGTCACCAGGGGGCAACTGGTGTTCACCAGATTGATGCAGGTTCAAACTCGGTGCCTGTGCTGATTCTGGGGCCACTCAGCAGAAGTCCCAGGGTATACCAGGTCTTGCTTCCCCTGCTGGGTTCCTACAGACCTTTATGGTGGGGCAGAGCCTCCAGGAATTGTCAGAGTGAGGCAGCAGAGTTTATTAGGACCGAACAGACCAATACTTGGCCATGTGATGGGAAGACTCTGCACTGGTCAGCTGCGCAAGGGGAAAATGGCTCCTGTCCTAGAGCCGCATAACAGTCTGTTCCAGACTCTTCCAGGAGCTGGATCTCAGCAGGGTTGGGGCTACCTAGAGGTGGGAGGGTGGAGCTGCTGGAGCCAGCGGGCCTCCGGGGAGGGGGAGGAACCAGTCACATTCACAGAAAAGTCAGGGGGGTGACCACCACCCCAAAGCCATGCAACTCAGTCACCTGATCCCCCCGAATATGCCCAGGCCTCTACATCCTGGCTTAGGCAGGTGACTCTTCAGCAGGGTGCACGTTTTGCAGGGTAGCTATTGCATTCCCCAGGCTGATGCCATAAGGAGGCTAGTGCGCCACTCAAGAAAGATCTCATCTGAGGTGTGGGATAATGACTCAGGGCAGGGATCCCGGTGGCTGTCCCTTCAGCTGTTTAATTCAGAGCCACAAAGCCCCGTGTCTCCTCACACGCATGACTTCAGTCTGCTCAGCTGGAGCTTTCGGGCGAGTGGCTGTGAATGAGTTTTTACTGGTTGGCCCTTTAAGACGGTGTCTGTATCTCTAGAAGACTCCTGTTTCTCTGGCAGACAGAATCCCAACTGATTTTTCACAGCCAAATATTATGCGGGTGCCTCTTTCTGGTTCTGGTGCTCTGGGCTGAGGAGCCTGGTGTGGGGTTGAGACTCCTGCTCACCGGGGGGAACCTGTGCAGCTGAGATATCCTTCCAGAATCTCCCCTTTTGTACCTCCACCCTTTCTTCCAGTTCCAATGTGGCTTCTTCTGTAAGCCCTTGATTGTAAGACTTCTCTGTTTAGCTGGTCTTCAGTTGGTTATTCAGAGTGATTGTTCTGTTTTTGTTGTAAGTTCAGTTTGGGCCTGGGAGGAGGTGAGTGTCTTCTACCTCCTCTGCTACCACCTTGAATCTCTTCCTCATATTATAAAAAAAAAATTAATTTTGTTTTATATGTTCTCTTTAAAATTCCTGTTAATGGTATTTTGAATCTTCTGGACTGATTTCTTATAGCTTTAACTTTTTTCCTTCTATTTCCCATCTTTTTGCATTTTGTCCTACTTTCAGAAGCTTTCCTCAACCATGTCAGGTCTTATACTGAAATGAGTTCTGCTTTCATTAATTTTTTTTAAGATTTAATTTATTATTTTTAGAAAGAGGGGTAGGGAGAGATTCAGAGAGGGAGAGAGACATCAATGTATGGTTGCCTTTCACCTGCTTTCAGCTACGGACCTGGCTGGAGACCTGGCTTGCAACCTGGTTATGTGCCCTGGCTGGGGAATCAAACCAGCAACCTTTGGGTTCGCAGGCCGGTGCCTTATCCATTGTGCTACCAGCCAGGGCTGTGCATTCATGTTTTTAATTTTTCATAAGATCTTTCTTCTAATGAATATCTCATAGCATTATTTTGTTTTATCTCCATGAATGCATTACCTTTTATGATATTACCTTAGGCTTTAAAAAAATGTTTTCTTCCGCTTCCTGTCCCACCTCTCCACCTCTGTTTCCTCTGAGTTCTTTTTAAAATTTTTAATTTTTATTATGATTTTAAAATTAGGTATTGGTTTTGGGTATATAGCTTAGTGGTCATCTAAATTCCTTTTTTTTTTCTTTCAGGTTTTTTTCTTACTCTTCATTTTTTTTTTTTTTGGTTGTTGTTGTTTATTTGTCTGTTTCTGCCTCTATATAAAAGACCTTTCTAAAATATTTGGTGATCCTTAACCTATTCATTCACATTTAAGAGTGAAGCACTTTAAAGAGCTTGTTGACTGATAGATTGCCCGGTGAGGGAATGGAAGAGGTATCTTGCCAGTTCATACCATTTTGTCAATATTTCTGGATTTGCTTCTTGGACTTTTTTTTTTTAGAAAGGAAGAGTCTAATATTTTAGTTATTTATTTAAAAATTATATTTTATTCATTATGCTGATAAAGTTGTCCCAAGTTTTTTCATTTGCTCTCCTCTGCCCAGTACTCTCTTCCTTGCAGTGGTCCCCCCCACCCCCACCCTAGTTCATGTCCATGGGTCATCCCTGTATGATTTTTGGCTTCTCCCTTTCCTATACTATTCTTAATATCCCTCCCCCTTGTCTATATTGTACTACCAATTATGCTTCATAATCCCTGCAACGTTTCCCCATTTCTTCCTCTTCTCTTTCTTAGCTGATAACCCTCCAAATGATCCCTATATACCTATTATTCTGTTTCTATTCTAGTTTGCTTAGTTTGTTTTTATTTTTATTTTTTAGATTCAGTTGTTGATAGTTCTAAGTTTGTTATCATTTTAATGTTCATAGTTTTCATTTTCTTTTTCTTAAATAAGTCCCTGTAACATTTCATATAACAAGGGCTTGGTGATGATAAACTCCTTTAGCTTTACCTTGCTTTGGAAGTACTTCACCTGCCCTTCCATTCTAAATAGCTTTGCTGGATAGAGTAATCTTGGTTGTAGGTCCTTCCTTTTCATCACTTTGAATACTTCTTGCCAGGTGCTTCTTGCCTGCAAAGTTTCTTTTGAGAAATCAGCTAATAGCCTTATAGGAACCCTTTGTAGGCAACGGTCTTCTTTTCTCTTGCTGCTTGTCAGATTCTCTCTTTACCTTTAACCCTATGGCATTTGAATTATGATGTGTCTTGGTATGTGTCTTGGTATGGTCCTCTTTGGGTCTAGCTTGTTTGGGACTCTCTGTGCTTCCTGGACTTGTGTGTCTATTTCCTTTGCCAAATTCGGGAGGTTTCCCTTCATTATTTTTTCACATAAGTTTTCAATTTCCTGTCCTTCCTCTTCTCCTTCTGGTACTCCTATGATTTGGATGTTGGTAGGTTTAAAGTTGTCCCAGAGGTTCCTAAGGCTCTCCTCATCTACTTCAATTCTTGTTTTTTCATTCTGTACTGGTTGATTGTTTATTTCTTCCTTATGTTCCAAATCATTGATTTGAACCCTAGTTTCTTTAAAAAAAAACTTTTTTATTCATCATTTTTTAGAGAGAGGGGAAGGGAGAGAGGCAGAGAGGGAGAGAAACATCAATGTATGGTTGCCTTTCACCTGCCTCCAGCTATGGACCTGGCTGGAGACCTGGCTTGCAACCTGGTTATGTGTCCTGGCTGGGAACCGAACCATCAACCTTTGGGTTTGCAGGCCAGTGTCTATCCACTGAGCCACCAGCCAGGGCCCTGAATTCTGATTTCTTTCCCTTCACTATTGGTTTCATGTGTATTTTCCTTCATTTCACTTAGCATAGCCTCCCCTTCTTCCCTTCTGTGTTTGCTGCACTCAAGCATATCTGTAGGTCTGTGAGCATCTTTATCACCAGTGTTTTGAACACCACATTTGTTAGGTTGGCTATCTCCTCATGGCTTAGTTCTCCCACTGGAAACTTGATCTCCTCCTTCTTTTGGGCTATACTTCTCTGCCTCATTAACTTGACAGCCTCCTGTGTTTGCCTATGTCCTAGGTAGAGCTGTCACACCTGTTATATTGTAAGGGGCAGAGCCTTAGGTATTCGTCAGTGCAAGGCAACTGGTTTCACCATATTGTGACTCTTTTTGTGGGGGAGGGGTCTGAGAGGGAACAATGCCAGTTGCTCAGCACTAGTCCCCTTTCCATGCCCTTCTGCTTCCAGTGTGGGATTGGCGCCTCTCTAGCTGTTGTTCTGCTTGTGGTTTCCAGAGTGGGTGGGTCTGCAGATATTCCAGAACCACAGGGGCTCCCTAAACAAATGAACTCTGCTGAGAGACTGGCAGTTTCTTCCATTGCCCCAACCCCCACTGTATAATTTTCCCCCAGATCATGGCCTGGTCTGGGGCTGGGATTGCTCTCCAGGTATCTCTCCTGGCCTTTTTGTTTGTTTGTTTGTTTGTTTTGTTGTTATATTACAGTCATCTCTCCTGACTTTTTATAATGTTTGACTGCACTTTCTGGCGTCTGGCCACAGCCATGTCCTTGCTGCTGCTGCTGCCACCTCACATCCTATCCATCCCTTCTCTACCCCTCCTACCTGTCAGGATGAGTTTTGCTTCTTTATATCTTTGTTGGATTTCCATGCAGTTCAATTTTCTGATAGTTCTGGTTGTTTTGAGTTTTGAGGTAGCTGTATTTCTTTTTATTATTGTGGAGGGTAGTGAAGCATGTCTACCTATGCCTCCATCTTGGCTGGAAGTCCTAACTTTTTATTTGAAGGTATATCCAACTATAAGATGAATGAAGGAGAGAATGGGGCTGGTTTGGGAGAGTTCTCAGTTTAAAATGTTGATTTTTTTTTTTACTTTTTCTGCCAATTTTCCTCACATCTAATCTGGCCTTAGTTATGTCTGTTGTCTCTGAGTTTAGAGTACATTATTTGATCTCTGTGGGTCAGAGTTGGGAATGGATTTAGCTGATTTCAATATGATTGTTGGCCAATTCTTCTATTTTAGCCTTACTTACCCTCACTAGAAGGTTTTGTTTTGTTTCGTTTTGTTTTGTTTTTAATTTTATTGTTGTTGTATTACATCCATCCCCTTTTTGCTCCCCTCTGTCCCCCTCCCCACCCACCCATTCCCCCCAAAGTCAATCCCACCTGTTGTCCATGTCCATGGTTCCTTTATACTAGGTTCTTATCTAAGCTGCTCCCCTTCTTTGCCTCTGCCTCCCCACTCCCCCCAACCCCTTTCCCCCTGCCCACTGCAGGCCTATTCCTTGTATTCATACACTTGGTTCTGTTTTGCTTGTTGTTAGTTTTGCTCATTGTTGTCCCGTAATGGGTGATATTTATCCTTCACTGC
>PVIW01003811.1:40693-125795 GCA_004026585.1 Noctilio leporinus
TAAGCATAATACTCTCCAGTTCCATCCATGTTGTTGCAAAGGGTACAAGTTCCTTCTTTCTTTCTGCTACATAGAATTCCATTGTGTAAATGTACCAAAGTTTTTTGATCCAATCATCCACTGATGGGCACTTAGGCTGTTTCCAGCACTTGGCTATTGTAAATAGTGCCGCTATGAACATAGGTGTGCATAGGTTCTTGTGAATTGGTGTTTCAGGATTCTTTGGGTATAGTCCAAGTAGTGGAATTGCTGGATCAAAAGGCAGTTCCATTTTTAGTTTTTTAAGGAAACCCCATACTGTTTTCCACAGTGGCTGCACCAGCCTACATTCTCACCAACAGTGTACGAGGGTTCCCTTTGCCCCGCATCCTCACCAACACTTGTTGTTTGTTGATTTGCTGATGATTGCCATTCTGACAGGTGTGAGGTGGTATCTTATTATAGTTTTAATTTGCATCTCTCTGATGACTAGTGATATTGAGCATTCTTTCATATGCCTCTGGGCCCTTTGTATCTCTTCCTCAGTGAGTTGTCTGTTCAGGTCCTTTGCCCATTTTTAAATTGGGCTGTCTGTCTCCCTGGTGTTGAGTCGCATTAGTTCTTTATATATTTTGGAGATCAGACCCTTGTCTGAGGTATCATTGGCAATTATGTTTTTCCATATAGTTGGTTCCCTTTGAATTTTGCTGATATTTTCTTTAGCTGAACAGACAAGGGTTCTTAATGCTTTCAAATTCATAACCATTGTGGGTTTCTGTAATGCAAATCAGTTTGTTTCTCGCATCTCCTACAAGCAGTTAGATTTCAACTTTCTCTTCTTTGCTAAGATAATTACCTCTAGTCTATTAGGGTCTCTTTAGGGGATCCTAATAATGGCATTCCTTCTTTGTGCAAGGGTCCTGAATGAGCTGAAAAATAAACCAAAAGTAACTATGGAGATAAGCATATCATCTGTTCTAGTATTAGATGCCAGGTTGGAGGATGGAGTTTAGTATGAGAGTCAGTGAGTCTTCTCACTGTCTCCCCAAATCAAGCAGCCTGAACTGGGGAGACATCAGCGAGTAGGAGCTAAGATCAATGTATTTTTTTTTTTTTAAGATTTTTATTGTTTTTAGAGAGACGGGATGGGAGAGAGAGAAACGTCAATGTATGGTTGCCTTTCACCTGCCTCCAGCTACGGTCCTGGCTGGAGACCTGGCTGGATCAATGTATTCTGATAAACGGGCTACCCCTCCTAAGAGCCAAGAGAATGGAGTGGACCACAACACTTTTGGTGGATGAATAAAAGGCTGAGAGGGGCCCGGTTATACTAGCTGGTCCTTGTCACAAGAATGAAGACAAGGTAAGGAAGAAACATTTCTGAACTACACAGTTCATCCACTTTGCAGATTCCAAAATTTTGTTGAGCTCTCTCCTTAGCTGTCTTCTTTGCTAAATCTCTTTGTCCTTTTGGGTTTAGATAGGAAATGTTTCTTATTGAGATATAATTAATATATAATATCATGTTAGTTTTAGGTATATACAACATAATGATTAGATATTTGTGTATATGGTGGAATGCTCACTATAATGTCTAGTTAACATGTATCACCATATACAGTTTCAAGTTTGGGTTTAGGTCCTATTCTTTCAAAGCCATTTTAGTAAGATTTGGAAAGAAATGGAAGCAAAGTATATTAAATTTTTCATATTTAACTAGAGATTTCAAGTTATTAAAAAAAATCTTGTAATCAAATTTATAATTTTTTTCTTTCCTTCCTCCCTTCCCCCTCACTCCTTCCCTCCTTTTCTTCTTCCTTTTTTTTTTTTTTTTTTAATTTTTAAAAAAGATTTTATTTATTATTTTTCAGAGAGCAGGGAAGGGAGAGAGGAAGAGAGGGAGAGAAACATCAATGTATGGTTGCCTTTCACCTGCCTCCAGCTACAGATCTGGCTGGAGACCTGACTTGCAACCTAGTTATGTTGCCCTGGTTGGAAATTGAACCAGTGACCTTTGGGTTCTCAGGCTGGCGCCTTATCCACTGTGCCACCAGCCAAGAATCTTTCTTTCTTTCTCTTCCTTCCTCCTTCCCTCCCTCCCTCCATCCATCCCTCTTTCTTTCTTTTTTTCTTTCTTTCTCTCTTTTCCTCACCCAAGGATATGTATGTTGATTGATTTCAGAGGAAGAGGAAGCGAGAGAGAAGAGAGAGATATGGATGTGAGAGAGAAACATTAACGGGTTGCCTCCTTATGTGCCTAGATCAGGATGGAACTCACTCAGTATGTGCCCTGACTGGGAATAGAAATTCACAACATTTTGGCGAATGGGACAGTGCTCCAACCAACTGAGCCACTTTACTAGGGCAAGGTTACAAATTTCTTTCAAAGCAACTATTTATTATCTGTGCTGAGAAACATGATAATGTGATAATTCTTGGAGTGCAAAAATCTTTAAATAATTTCTTTTTAATATTTCAATATGGATTTCTAGGAGATTTACTCTTCTAATTTTGTTTGACTTTGGCTAATTGGAACTATTTTGCACTTTATTTATTTAGCATATAAAGAGGTGACTCAAATTGGAAAATCTCAACTTAGTATTATAAATTTTTTGCAGATTTTCACAGAATTTCTTATTCGCATAGCAATAATTAAAGGTTTACTGTAATAATATATATTTTAATGTTTATTTATTTATATACTTACTTACTTTTAGAGAGAGGGAGAGAAATGGCAATGTGTAGTTGCCTCTTATGCTCCCCCAACTGGGGACCTGGCCCACAACACAGGTATGCACCCTGACTGGGAATCGAACCTGTAACCAGGTGGGTGCTCAGGCCACTGAGCCACACCAGCCAGGGCTACTGTAGCAATATTTATGTTTCCTTTTTCACCACTTACTTATCCCTACAGACAAAAGGATCCCAAAATAAAGAGAAAAAAAAAATGGGATTGGATAAAACTTGGAAAATGTAGAGTAATCATTTATAATATTCATGGTCCCAATCAAAATCTTTTCTCAAAAAAATCCAATAATTATCTTCAACTATGGTTTAATAAAATGGTTAAGTTTTATTAGGTAAAACTTAGGCAAAGCCATTTTCTTCAGGACTGACAGCTAATGATCATCTTCTAGCAGTACTTTCAGCACTGGGGGAATAGGCCCTTCATTCCTGGAGGAAAATTGGGGTGGCATTGCGGCATTCATCACAGCCCCAACAGGATTGGTGGCTTTCAGTAGAGGACCTCCTATAATGATGGGGCCCTGAGGAATGAGAATAAATACTCCAACCTCACTCTGTTCTGGACTCCTAATTGCCCACAGACCAAATCCTGGACATTTTAAAGCACAAAAGCAGAGTGCAGAAAGGTGAAGAGTGGATCTGAAGGAGCAACAGAAGATACTCAACAACAGAAGATGAGTTTGATTTTTTGAACATTAAAGACACAATGAGTTAAATAGTATCTTATTGTTGGATTAAAGAGCGTGTTCTGAATAACCCTCTTACTCATTTCACTCCTTGTTCCTTTGCTTTCATCCATCTCCTGATTACCTACCCTCACTCTCCATTCCACCATTTAAACCCTGCTTCATTCCTTCAGCTTAAAACATGTTCTAGTTCAGAGTTTGGCTTTTCTCCCAATCACATTTCATTTTTTTGTCTATTTAGTTCCATACACCCATCTACTAGCCTGGTAATGTTCTTTATCCAACTTCTTTCCAGGCACCTTTCTTTCTCTGCACCAGCCCTCTGGGGAATCTTTTCTCCCCCGGAATCTTATTTATCCTTCCTTCTTGATTAAGACTGGAAAGAGGTAAGTTTCAAGATATTCAGGCAGATAAAAGATGATATAAAGGTGCGGACAATGGGTATGAGGTGAAGGCTCACTTTGGTGGATTCCTATCTTTTTGACAATGGTGTACTTTTTTTTTTTTTTTTTTTAAAGATTTTATTTCATCATTTCCAGAAAGAGGGGAAGGGAGAGAGGCAGAGAGAGAGAGAGACATCAATGTATGGCTGCTTTTCACCTGCCTCCAGCCACAGATCTGACTGGAGACCTGGTTTGCAACCGTGTTATGTGCCCTGGCTGGGGAATCGAACCTGCGACCTTTGGGTTCGCAGGCCAGCGCCTTATCCACTGCGCTACCAGCCAGAGCGGTGTACTTTTTTTTTAAATGTAAATTTTATTCTTTTAATTACAGTTTACATTCAATATTACTTTGTATTAATTTCATGTGAACAACATAGTGGTTAGGCCATTATACTTTACAAAGTGTTTCCCCCCATGTTTCCAGTACCCATCCCATCATGCATAGCTATTGCAATATGATTGACTATATTTCCTACTCTGTACTTTACATCCCATGACTATTTTGTAACTGCCAATTTGTACTCCTTAACCCTCTTACCACTTTTACCCAGTCTCTCAACCCCCACTTCCCTCAGTCAACCATCACTCTGTTCTCTAATCTATGAGCCTGTTTCTGTTTTGTTTGTTCAACTATCGCTTATATGTGGATGACTCCTAAACATGAACTCACTTTGGGATTCCAACCCAGAACCCCAGACTCTGCAATGGCTGGTGGAATCAGAACAGAGAACTTCTTCCCAAGCTGTTACTAAAATGTGCTTTCAGGTTTCTTTTTAGCCTTTTTTTCCTTCCCTTGGTTTTTAACTCTTCCTTGAACTGTTTCTCAGTCCATTTTGGTTCAGCTTTCACATCATCCTGGCTTCCTTTAGCCTGATTAAAATAAGAAAATAAACTTAATTAACTCTACGTTGCTCCCTCTCGAGATGTCATTTGATATGAAAAGTTCTCTCTCTCTCTACCTGTTTTCACCTTCACAAAATTTCCCTTTCAGGGAATTCAAAGAAAAACACTTAGTAAGGAAAAGACAATCATTATTTTGTTTTTCTTTAAAGTAGTTAACACGCCAAATATTTCCATTTTAAATATAAGCCTATTAGAAAATCGTGTGTCTTTGTATGGAGGCAGGTGGTGAGATGGTGGAGTGATAAGGTGGGTGTTGGAAAAACTTTGGGTGTAGAACGGGATACCTTCAAATAGCAAACTCAGCTGAGAGAGGTTGGACTAATTCACCCCTTTCATCCCTAAATCATGCTCAATGTCTTTGTGTACTTATCCTGAGAATTGTGTAGGGAAATGAAAAGGATAGAATTTAAACAAGAACTAAGAAAAATTAGACTCTCAGGATAAATTTTCAAAACATTCTTATCCCGCTCTTTTTTTATCCCACATTAACCGATTTTTAAAAGCACATTTTTACCTGACGATTTCCATGGAAACCAACTAAAAGGAGAAGGATGAGAATGAAATGCCTGGCTTCATTAGGCCAGTATTGTCTTTCCTACAAGGCAGTAGTGTTTATTACAGGAAGAATCTACCTCAATAACAATTCCGGTTGGGTGGTTTAATTTAAAGGTGCCTACCTTACATACTTCACCCAACTGCTTTCAAAATCAGCCCTTCATGGTGGGAGTTAAAATACCATTTTTACCCTGGCTCTGGTTCTGCATCAGAGGCCTGACCCCGGCAGGGCAGTGTCACGAAGTCATGCTTTTTATGTGAGGTGCGTGTTGCTGTGTGTCCCTTGCCTGCAAGGCAAGAGCTGTGCTTTTAAACCGCCAGGAGCTGGTGCGTGCCACGTCTTGAATTGCCAGTCTCCGCAACTTGGGCACCTACGAAGGATGCTTTCTTTCTCCGTTTAACACTAAAAACAGAAAGAAAAAACAGCCAAACAAACCCTATATGCATCAAAACCGCCCAGGAACCTAGAGAAAGCGCGCCAACCACACAAAGAAAAGTAGGGGGGCTACTGGGATTCAAAATAATTTCCCCGGGACGAACACCTTCCTGGACCTATCGGAGTTAACTGCGCGCTTGGTTGTAGCTAATAGACACAGCATTTCTGGTTCAGGTCCGCCCTCAAGACTGATGGACATTTGTGCAGCCCAATGGAATAATGTGATGTTGAAGCAGTAACCAATACATTTGGGAGGTGGGTGGAGTGTAGGCCAGGGGGTTGGCGGTGCCGTGTCATGGAGGCTCAGTCTCTCAGCAGCCATTGAAGGGGAAGGAACTGCGGGTGTGTATGTGTGTGTGTGTGTGTGCATGTGAGTGCGTGCGCGAGTGTGTGGACAAGGAGGTGTTGGCAGCCGAGTTAGAGTCCCAACTCCTTGGACTCCATTTGCTGTTCTCTTCTTTCTTCCCCACACCTATCTGGTGGTGGTGGTGGGCGTTTATATTTGCGTTTCTTTTCATTCATTTCCAAATCTTTTACAATTGGAGGGTTGGGGGCAGTGGGAACGGCAGGACCGGGTAAGCGAGGAGAGTAGTAGCAGAAGAGCAGGAGGAGGAGGACATGGAGATGAAGAAGAGGATTAACCTGGAGTTAAGGAACAGAGCCCCGGAGGAGGTGAGATGACTCAGCCCCCTCCCCTTCCCCATCAGCCCAGCGTTCGAGGATCGGGTTCCGGGGGGCCTTGGTGGGTGATTGGGGAAGGGTAATGAATTACCCCCCACCTGTGGTTGGGGGGAAATGTTTAATTTGAAGTTTTAAATCATTAAAATCTTTTACTTAAGATGGCGAAGGGTTTAAGTTTCTGGGGGGGGGGGGTGTTTGTGTGTGCATGGGGGCTTATTCTCTTTTTCCTTTCTTCGAGTCTGGCGTCCCGGCCTTGTTGGGGCGGAAAGCTGGATGTTGGGGCCGTTTGGCTCCCGGAGTTTCTCCTCCTGGAGGCGGGTGGCGTGGGCGCGACCCCCCGGTCCCCACTCGACCCTGCCGCCGCCATCGTCGCCTGAGAAGTTAGCCCAACTTTTCTTCAGTGTTGCCAACTCTTTTTTGGGGGAGTGGAGGGTGCCCCCAGCTTTGGCGCACCCCCGGCCTCGAGGCCCCTGGGCGTCCGACGTCGTCGTACCAGGCCGGTGCTAGGGTCGCTCATGGGTAGGAGACCACCCGCTGCCGGAGGCGCCCACTCCCCCGGGGAGCCGGAAGCCGCGCGCTCCGACCGCGCCAGGCGGAATCTGGGTCAGTGGCCGGTCCTCCGGCCGCGCGTGAGTTTTGGGGACTCATTGTAATCAGCGGTGGGGAGGGGATTCGAGGAGTAATACCCCCGCCGTGTTACGATTCGTCGTGTCTTGTCCTGGTGGCCTTGACTCCAAATTTGATCTCTGGAGGCAGTTTCACAAAACTCAACAAATGGATCGTAGGGGTTTTGTGCTTTAAAAATGGATTCGGTGAAACTAAAGGATGCGCGCTCTAGGCTGTCGCCTTAGTTAAAGAGACGGGGCTGGGAGGGGCCACGGGAGGCTGTGTTGAGGTCAACTTTTGGAGGGTCGGGCGGGAGGCGTTTCCGCCTCCTTTCGGAAGGTGCCTCTAGGGCTTCCCGCAGCCCTTCCCGCGCTGGGGCGGAGGCACCGGGGGAACTCGGGCTGGGAGGCGACCCTTTTTTGCATAGAGAGTCCCCGCCCCTTGTGGGGTTTCCCATCTGTCGGGGCTGCAGGTCGCCGGAGAAGCCTGTGACCGGCGAGGAACCTCACGATCGCAAAGGAAAGCGTCAAGAATCTTGCTAACTTGCAGCCTCTGAGATAAATCCAAGAATTGGGATAGAAGGGATATAATTTTTTTTCAGCAGGAGTGGAGGCGGTGCCTGTGCATACCAGCGTAAAGGATGAGTAGGGTCTCTAGCGGAGGCACACAGAGTGGGAACCAAGGCTCTTTAGTTAAATAAAAGTTTGTTTCCCTGAAGTTGGCGGTTGGCAGGTGGCAGGGAGGAGAAAACCATCACTATTATCTCGGAGAGAACTGCAAGTTGTCTAGAGCCTGCTCTTTAGGGGCTTCAGAAAAAAACAAATTCAAAAAGCTGTGTCTCCCTCAGATGCACACCTTTAGAAGGCTTTTTTATGTCTTGGGATGGGAGAGTGGATTTACACCGCTTCCCTCCCATTCTTTTACCTACCCTATGGTAATACTTTCCCTTACAGTTTTGGAGAGTGCCGGATGTTGCCTTTTTGCAGCCTCTTCTTCCCCTATGGTGTAATAACGGTCTCTTTTATTTGCATAGCTTTTTACAGTTTACAAAGCACTTTTCCTCTTTGCTATTTACACTTTCAGACAAACTGGTAAGGTGGGTTGTATTAGTGGAGTCTCAGGAACGTGCAGTTATTTACTGAAGTGGAAGAACTGGTTTTCTGACACCAAATCTAGTGCCCCTCTCCTCCGCTCAGCTAGAGTAGGAGCCAGAAGACTTAGAGTGGAGTCATAACTCAACCTCATTGTGTGACATCAGGCAAGTCATTCTCGCCTTTTGGACTGTGGCTTCCTCATGTCTACACAGATTATGATGGCTTTTCTGCTCACTGACATAATTATGTAGAAGTCATTTTCAAATAGAGAAGGTGGTATTCCTTGTTGCTAATTTGTAGCCTGCAAAATACTTCAAACTTATTGGAGAATGGAGAGTCAAGGTCGTTTGCTTCCCCCTTAAGGTTAAGTCCATTTAGATTAACATTAGAAAGTTTTATTCTTACAACTCTGATCTTAATAGAGGATCCAGCCGCCACCCACCCCATCCCAAGAATGGGAAGAAGTTCACAGAAATGCTACCAAAATGGCAGGGAGAAATAACATTTTGTCAAGGATGTATTGTTCTGGGTGATCTTGTTTGGCCTTGAGGTTAGAACAAATAACATCTGAAAGCTGGGCTGTGTCAAAAGGAGCTTTCTGTTTATAACATTTCTTTATGGAGGGTAACAAGGTATTTTTGAGCTGTGCTGGCTTGTATCAACCAAAGATAAGGGGGTTTATACCCAAAGAAGTCTGAAACACCAATTCAGAAGAACCTATGCACCCCTATGTTCATAGCAGCACTATTTACAATAGCCAATGGATCAAAAAACTTGGTCCATTTACACAGTGGAGCTCTATGCAGCAGAAAGAAAGAGAGAACTCCTACCATTTGCAATAGCATGGATGGAACTGGAGAGTATCATGCTTAGTGAGATAAGCCAGGTAGCAAAAATTAAATGCTATGTTCTCAATACAGGAGACTAATGAACAAACAAACAAACAAAACAGAACCAGAAACATGAATACTGGGAACACACTTTCAGTGTGTAGCGGGGAGGGGATGGTGGGGGCAGAATGAGGCGAGGAAGGGGAACAGTTAAGGAACTAGCATTGATGACCCAGGGACACAAACAACACATGGGATTGACTGGCAGGCATAAGGATGGTGGGGAGGGGGAAAATGAGATGAATGTAATGTAACAATAAAAATATATTATAAAAACAAGTATAGGGGGTTTAAACTGAAAAAGTGAATAAAACAACTTCTTTCTTCTCTCTACTGTTTTAGAGTGGCTCACTTGCATTCTTTTCCAGTAGCTTCGACATCCTCTGACTGCATATACACCTGGACGTTGAGAGTTCTTATCAGTCAGAAATAAGTTTCACGTGGGACCTTTATCAAAGTTTTTTTTTTTTTAATGTATCAGTGATTTGAAGCAGGCATTAAACTTATTAATCCAAGCTTAACTTTATTTATTTATTTTAAAAGATTTTATTATTTTTCAGAGAGAGGGGAAGGGTGAGAGGAAGAGAGGGAGGGGAACATCAATGTATGGTTGGTTTCCTTTCACCTGCTTCCAGCTATGAACCTGGCTGGAGACCTGGTATGTAACCTGGTTATGCGCCCTGGCTGGGAATCGAACCAGCGACCTTTGGGTTCTCAGGCCTGTGCGTTATCCACTGTGCCACCAGCCAGGCCAAGCTTAACTTTAAAAGATTCATTGGTGATTTTAAGTCACATTTCCAGAGTGTCAGGACCTCAGGTCATTTGCTAAACAGACTGCAAACTCAAGATATCATTCTTTTTTTTTTTTAAGTACATTTATTTATTTCCTTTGTTTTCTCATGTTTTTTATTTTATTATTATTTTAAGATTTTATTTATTATTTTTAAAGAGAGAAGGGAGAGAGACATCAATGTATGGTTGCCTTTCACTTGCCTCCAGCTAAGGACCTGGCTGGAGACCTGGCTTGCGACTTGGTTATGTGCTCTGGTCTGGGAATCTAACCAGTGACCTTTGGGTTCTCAGGCCAGTGCCTTTATCCACTGTGCCACCAGCCAGGGCTGTCAAGATATCATTCTTGTTCTCTCTTACAGGTGACACAGTTAGTCCTTGATAATTGCCATTGTGTCAATGGGGAAATTGAGGGCCTGAATGATACTTTTAAAAAACTAGAGTTCCTGAGTATGATTAATGTGGAACTAAGTTCACTGGCCCAGCTTCCCAACTTAAATAAACTTCGAAAGGTAAGTTGACATTAGGCATGAAAGCATCATGATTTGAATGCCAACCTCTATTATTTCTAGTTTTTTGCCAAATAAAATGAACATTCTATTTTTTAATTAGAAGGCTCAAAATTTCTAGAAGTAAGCAAAATGGTTGTATATAGGATTTTGAAATCAGCTCTAGTCTTGCTTTTAGAAATTTATATTTAATAATGAAATTGCCTTATGGCATGAATATGAATTTAATATCTACCAAATGCTTTTCTCTGAAACATAAAATCCAACGATTAAACAATTGGAACGGAACCTACTTTAAGAGCCATTATATAGATAGTCCCCAACTTACAGTGGTTGGACTTTCAACTTTTTTACTTTATGGCGGTGCAAAAGCAATACGCATTCAGTAGAAACTGCACCACACATTTTGAATTTTGATCTGTTGCTGGGCTAGCGATTAGGAGGTACAGTACTCTCATGAGCTGGGCAGTGGCAGTGAGACCACAGCTGCCAGTCAGACACGAGATCATGGGGCCAAACAATGGATTCCATAGTGTATTTATTAATTGTGTTCCATGATTTTACCCAACTGAAGGCTAATGCAGGTGTTTTGAGTATGTGATAGGCTAGACGAGGCGATGATGTTTGTTTGGTAGGTTAGAAATGTTCAATGCATTTTTGTCTTGGGATATTTTCTGCTTATGGTGGTGGGTTTAGCAGTGGTGGGTGTACGTGGATGTAACCGCATCATAAATCGAGCATCCATCTGTTCTAATATACTACTTGATGGTTGTAGGTGGCATTTGGAAATTAACTACTTGTGACAGTCTTGAAGCCAGAGACAATACCAAGTTTTTCTTCTTCAAATTGATATATTTTAAAAATCTTTGCTGTGTCCTAGGTCTTCATCATTCTTTGTTTTCTCCCCATTTTGAATATATAGTTGGAACTTAGTAACAATAGAATTTCTGGAGGCTTGGAAGTCCTGGCAGAGAAATGTCCTAATCTTACTCACCTCAACCTGAGTGGAAACAAGATCAAAGATGTCGGTGCACTGGAAGCTCTGGTAAGTGGAAAGGCTTGTCTCTGGGCTTCCTTTTTTTGGTTACATTTTCTGAGATTTGCATATATACACATATACATATTTAAAATATTGTATTTGTTTTTTTTGGAGAGAGGAGGAAGGGAGAAAGAAAGAGAGGGAAAGAAACATCAGTGTGTGGTTGCCTCTGACCCGTCCCCAACTGAGGACCTGGCTGCAACCTGGGCATGTGCCGTGACCTGGAATTGAACCGGTGATCTTTTGGTTCACAGGCTGGCACTCAACCCACTGAGCCATACCAGCCCGGGCCACATATGTATGTTTAGCAGAAGCAAAAATATTGTTTATTTATTTAGAGATGTTTTTGTTTATTTATCAGTATAATGCAAGAATATAAATAAGGAGGTTAAAAGGCATACAAGGGATACCATGCTGGAAGGGGAAAAGTAAAAGGATATAGGAAGGTACAATAAAGTTTTAATTTAATCAGCCCCTCTCAAAGAGATACCACTATGAGAAGACTGCTGGAAATACTGAAAAATTTCAGATGGTTTCTAATTACTAAAAACAAACAAAAATTTTATATTCATAGCACTTCAAATAATTTTCATTGATATCTGTCAGAATAAAAATGGAAATTCATACAAGTCAGAAATTTTTATCTTTGCTTATTGTGAAAATTATTGATAAATATTTGTCTATTTAGACAAATATTTCAATTTAGAGGAGAGGTTATCCTATTATTTCACTCTTGAAACTTGAATTTTTTATGTTGTGATCTAGATCAGTAATTTTCAGCAGTTTTCATTTCATAGCATAAAGTAATTACTAAAATTCTGCTCTAAATCAAAAAAATTTTTTTTGCTGATCTGACAAAATAATAGGTATAATTTTGATTGATTTATAAAAAATAATAGTAATTACCAACCCCTTTTGCTCCAAGTGACTTTTTAAAAAATCAGGTACCTATACTTGCATATAAGGATTTCTGGTACCAAGAATTAACCAATCAGATGCAACCTTATTTTGTGATGTTACCAATAAGATGCAATTCTGATATAGACCTATATATTTATGGTTCAAGACCATTCACATAGGACAGCTATTGTGGTTTTAGCTGTTGTCATTTTTTTTTTCAGTTGACAATCTAAGGGAAAGGAGATTAGTGCCCCTGACTAAATAGACAGGTATTATATGTTTTAAAAATTCTTGCAGCACATTGAAAATCGCTGCTGTAGATGGTGGTTGCCTTTATTTTCCTTTGGAGTAAAACATTCCAGTAATTTTTTTAAATGGTGAGAAATTAATTTTAGTATCAATTTTAGTTGAATATCAGGTCTGAAAATTTCTAGTATTTTCTTAAATTCTATTCCATTTTCTTCCTTCTTGATGTGTTTGCTTTTCTTTTTGTTTCAAACATTTTATTTCTTTTTAAGATGTTATTTTATTTTTTAGAGAGAGGAGAAGGGAAGGAGAAAGAGAGGGAGAGAAACATCAATGTGTGTTTGCTTCTCACACCCCCCCAACCAGGGACCTGGCCTGCAACCCAGGCATGTGCCCTGACTGGGAATCGAACCGATAACCTTTCAGTTCATAGACTGGCATTCAATCCACTGAGCCACACTGGCCAGGGCTATTTTCTTTTTAATTCTCACCTAAGGATATGTTCATTGATCTTAGAGGAAGAGGGAGAGGAGAGAGTAACAAAAAAGAGAAACATCAATGTGAGAGAAAAACATAGATTGGTTGCCTCCCTTACCTAGCCTGACTGGAGCTTGAACCCGTAACCTTCTGTGCATGGGACAATGCTGTAATCAATTTAGCTACCCAAGCAGGGCTTTCTTCACGATATTTTGAGTTATTTCATAATTTGCTTGTCTTGGTATGAGGAAAGGAAAAGGAGATAAAGTACAACTCTGAAAATTGTTGCTTTGATTTTTAAAAAGCTTGTGAAGAGGTTGAAACTGTTGAAAGTAAGTTTGTGGATTTAAAGTAAACATGTTATTGTTGTTTCTTATTTATGAATAGATCTGTCAACAAAATATACCCAGTGCCTATTATAAGTAAGGCACTGGGCCAGGTGCTGGAGACCCAGTGGTGAACACTGCAAAGCTCCTACTCTTGCCTTTCAAGACTTCATTAAGAGAATTGGCTGCGCTTGATGCAGTAACCCGACATTCTAAAATTCTAAAGACCCAAAAATTATTCTCTTGATTTCAAGTATATATTTTCTGGTTTACGAATTAAAAAGAAATAACATGATACTTTACATCCTGACTGTCAGTTTTAACTTTTTACTTTTCCAGCAAAATCTTAAAAATTTGAAAAGTCTTGACTTGTTTAACTGTGAGGTCACAACCCTGGAAGATTACAGAGACAGTGTTTTTGAACTGCTGCAGCAAATCACATACTTAGATGGATTTGATCAGGAGGATAACGAAGCACCAGACTCGGGAGCAGAGGATGATGAGGGTAATCCTTCGAAATGCTTATAAATGTGTCACAATTATAGCTTTCACTCTAGTCATGAAGATTATGTTGGGCATGGCTATTTAGGTATAGACAAGGAAATGTGTTACTAAGACAAGAAACATTTAAAAACTCACAGCCCTAGTCCTGTACTTCTTTTAGATTTCTGTCTGATAGCTTTGGGAGAGTTGAATGATTATTATGTCAGGCTCCATGAAATTTTGTATCTGTATAAACCACCCAGTAAAAGTGGCAACTTTTATTTATTTATTGTTAGGTTACATTTCTTGCAACTTTTAAAATAGTACTTTAAAAATAACCCATTAGTCACAGTTTTATCTATGAGAGCTACAGAGTACAAATAACCCAGGTACCTCAACTGATAAATGCAAAAACAAAATGTGATAAATCTATACAGTGGAATAATAGCCATAAAAATGAATGAAGTACTGACACCTGAGTGAACCGAGAAAATATTCTACTAAGTTAAGGAAGCCAGACACATTTATATAGAAACATCCAGTGTAAGCACATTCACAGATGTAATGTAGATGAGTGGTTACCAGGGCAGAGGAGGGAAGAATGGTGAATGGTTGCTAATGGATTTGGGGTTCCTTTGGGGGTGATGGAAATTTCTCAAATTAGATGGTGAATATATATATTTTTAGAGAAATGGGGGACTAACATAGATGACAGAATAGCTGTTATTAGAAATGGCACACTTTGTTACTATTACTTGAAAAGGATTTGATAGATAAATGCTGTTATAAAATGATAGAATGATGGACAAGCAGGTTTTGAAGTGCCCACAAAGAAAAATGAACTTCGGTACATGTCATGTTTTGAAAAAAGCTATATGTTGGAAAATTTTCAGTATTTAGAAACCTTATTTCTCACTTAGTAAATATGAGTGTTATAAAAGGGACATTTTAAAAAATAAAATCACCCTGAGACACCTTTGGCTTAAGAGTTTGAAGCCAATGGTGATGGGAAGAAGTTTGAAGTTTGATTGGGGCAAAGGTTAAGAAGTTCATTGTATTACCAAGAAACATTTGTTCATCTCTTAAAATACTTTTAAAGATGGAGATGAAGATGATGAAGAGGAAGATGAAGCTGGTCCACCTGAAGGATATGAAGAAGAGGATGATGATGAAGAAGATGAGGATGAAGATGAAGCAGGCTCAGAATTGGGAGAGGGAGAAGAGGAAGTAGGCCTCTCATACTTAATGAGAGAGGAAATTCAGGTGAACAGACCCTTCTTACATGTGCTGAAAATTAGTTATTAAGCATAGGGCTAAATATAGTAAAAAGCAAGGTGTACAAAAAGCTGAGTTATTTCTAACTTGTTGGGGTGCATGTGTCTGCCTGCCTGTCGTTTTTCCCCCCACTGCCCTCAGTTCAGACTATATCCAGATATATATATATAAAATGAACACCTGTTCATTTTACCTCCCCAGTATCTCTCAGATCCATTCTGCCCTCAGAGGCATGGTGGAAACATTTTACAAATGTTCCTGAGCCTCAGTTTCTGCATTTAGAAAACCTAGATCATAGCCACCTGGTAGGACTGTTTTAAAAGATTTAACAAAATAATACATGTCAAGTATCTAGTTGCTGCCACCTTATAGGCATTCAAGGGGACATGTCTTGCCCCTTGTATTTCTTGCTTGTGTTTTTGTTGTAGCTTTCTAACTGCCCTCTCTGAACACAGTCACCACTGGGGTGTATCCTTTGTGGTGCCTGCTGCGCTCAGTGCACATGGGATCCTGTCACTAGCCTGCTTGAAACCCTTTCAGATTTTGCCCTGTTGCTACCAAGACACATAAGGCCCTTGGCTATCTAGACCCGGCCTCCTCTTTGGCCGTATGGCTACCTGTACAAATCAAATTGTCATATTAAGCTATTTCTTGTCTTTCTGTTCTTATGTAATGTGAATGTAATGTGCAATCTTAATAGAGAGTAAACAATGTTATCAGAAATGACTTTGTACCCATGGCCTCTGATAAACTTTTTTTTTTAGGTAAATATAAATAGTGAAAATGTAAAATGCACTAATTTTATGTACAAGTTCTTGAAATTTTACATATGTTTATACTTGTGTAACTTACATACAAATCATGCCTCATGAACTCTTGAGAAGCTCACCTCTAGATTTGTCTCATTATTGAAGCTTTTTATAATTTTTCATAGGCAGTCACTCCTGTCTCTGTTACTTTTGAACTTTGATAGGCTTTTATTTTTAATTAATTAATTAATTATTTAAAAAGATATTATTTATTATTTCCAGAGTGAGAGGAAGGAAGAGAGGGAGAGAAACATCAATGTATGGTTGCCTTTCACCTGCCTCCAGCTATGGACATGGCTGGAGACCTGGCTTGCAACCTGGTTATGTGCCCTGGCTGGGAATCGAACCAGCAACCTTTGGGTTTGTAGGCTGGCACCTTGTCCACTGTACCATCCTATTCGATTTACATTAGCATACAACTTGAGAATTTTTCCAGGTTTTTATTAGTAAAATAATAAACTCATTATTTTTGTCTTTGGCATTTATTTTCTCTGCTAATAGTTCTTAAATTTTAAATAGTATTAAATAATAAAAAAATGATCTGCTAATTGCAGATGTTTATTGAATATTGGGAAATATTAATTAAAAATGAAATGGCCTTGTAAGGGCCCTGGCTGGTGGCACAGTGGATAAGGTGCCGGCCTGCAAACCCAGAGCCTGCTGTTTTGATTCCCAGCCAGGGCACATAACCAAGTTGCAAGTCAGGTCTCCAGCCAGGTCCATGGCTGGAGGCAGGTGAAAGGCAACCATACACTGATGTCTCTCTTTCTCTCTGCCTCTCTCCTGCCCCTTCGCTAAAACTAATAAATTTTTAAAATCTTTAAAAAGAAATCCCTTTAACATAATACATACAACATTAAGTCAATGTAGTACCTAGGCAGCAGGGACCAGAAGTTTTCAATTATGCTGAGATAATTTGGATGTTTAAAAAGAAGTCTTGTCAGAGACTATTAAATTTAAAAAGAAATGGGAAGGTAATAGAAATGGTATTTGATTAGCTATCTTTTGTTTGAGTCTTTTTTCTATTTCGGCTGCTCTTCAGAAGTAAGGAATTAATACGTATAAAGAAGGACTTCAGGTAGGTATAGTGTATTTCATCAAAAATGGGAAAGGTGATGGAATTGGAAATTAAGGTGCTTTTGTGCTATTAGAGTACAAATGAGGAAACATTTTATTTCCCACTAATTAGGAAGAGACTGGAGTCTTTACAGAGTGAGTTTCTGGTAGTCTGAATAGATGATGTATTTTTTTTAAAGTTTAAAAGCATTAATCAGTTAATCTAATCATTTTGTTTAAAACGAAATCCAGAGACATAATTAGGTTTTTAGACTTGAGCTTTTCTAAATTATCAAGGAATAAATATGATTAGTATCTCAAGTGTTTTTAAAAATGTTAAATATTTAAATATCCTCATTTATCATTCCTTGCAGATTTAAGATGTTTAAAATGTTTCTCTTTTTCCTTCCCTCCTTTATTCTCCTTTCTCTCCTTTCCACTCTCTTCTCTACTCACCTTGTCTTCCTTTCTTTTACTTTTTTGTCTTTAAGGCTGCAAATTCTGTTTTTTGTTGTTTTTTTTTTTTTAATTTTTAAATTTAAGACCTTATTTATTATTCTTAGAGAGAGGGGAGGGGGAAGGGCAGAGAGGGGGAGAAAACTCCATTTATGGTTGCCTTTCACCTGCCTCCAGCTACGGATCTGGCTGGAGACGTGGCTTGCAACCTGGTTATGTGCCCTGGCTGGGGAATCGAACCAGCAACCTTTGGGTTCAAAAGGTGGCGCCTTATCCACTGTGCCACTAACCAGGGCTCTCCTGATTTTATATTGTGGTTCCTTTTTGTATTCTTTGCTGCCCATGTTCCTCCTGCTCCTTGTAGCTTGGTGGTGCTCTGGTATGGAATGCTTTACAGTTTTTCTGTTAACTAAAAGCTGGAGAATTAGGTTCTGTTTAGTATTTCTGGACACAAATTGGGCTATGGGTACTGTGAAAAGTGCGAGTTGCCCAAATTTCCCTATTTGCCAAAGTCTTTTTAAGGAGCAGTAAACTTTTATAGGGTTGGAGGGGAGACCCTTGATTAGTTCTGTTTTTTCAACATATACACAGACTTTAGCCATTTGGAACATAGCTAAGAACAAGGCAGTAAATTTAAAAGGCCTCTGGGTAACCAAAATGAAAGTAACAAAAGACATTTTCTTTGTAGGACAGTATTCAAGCTGTTGTTCTAAACCTATTTTCTCTTTTATATTCAATCCTTTGATAAGCTTGTTGATCTATTTTCTGAATCCATAGCAGAATAAAATTGAAATAGTAACTGACTGCAAAAGACAAGGCATAACAACTAGGAAAAGATAAAACCCTTAAGTAGAAACCAGGATCATTTTTTAAGTTGGGAAAACCATCCTGTATATATTAACACATTGTGGACTTGGCAATTTTATACGAAAACTAAAGCAAGTGCAAACAGGAGTTAACTCTATCAGTCAACAACATTTGGACTTGAAAGTTAACCTGAGTAGCAAACTACATCCATCTGTTCATTAACACATTGTTGACCAACAATTTTATAGCAAAAACTAATGCAAGTGCAAGCAAGAGTTAACTCATTATCGGTCAACAACATTTGGACTTGAAAACATGAGTTTTTGTGACCAGTCAACAATGTGTTAATAGTCTCTGAGGGAATTCGGCATATACTAATTAGTATAATGTTCATGATCACAATGGTGACTATGGTGATAATTCAGGAAGAAGGTTTATGAGGTTTAACAGGTTTGTGAGGGAGAGTGTGCAGTATCCAAAGATATAAAACTTTGGAGGTTTGTATCCCAATTAGCTAAAGTGAAAAAATTAAAACAATGGTCATGTTTCAAGGCTATGTTTAAATCTTAGTTATATGGAACAGTTCATTCCACAAGAGTTATAGATCAAGTTTATTGTGATTTTAATTGACATTTGCTATTTTGATATGTAGAAGGAACTCACTAGATAAATACTTTCTTTTATTGATTGGAATCCTGAGGTTCAGAGAGATTGAGTGACTTGTTCAACACATATGACTGTATTGGGGCCAGGAGTGAGGTAATTCCAATCATAATGTATAAAAACAAAAACACTGTCTTTGAAAGATAGAAGACTCTCTCCCATTATGGTATCCACTGGGCACATTCACGTGTTTAAATGAATTCAAATTCAATAAAATTATAAATTCAGCTCATTTGCACTGGTCACATTGCAAATGCTCAGTAGGCATGTGTGGCCAGTGGTTACTGGACTGGACAGAACAGTTATCAGACTTCTTCATTGTTGCAGTGTTTTGAACATGCTGGTCTAAAACAACTTGTTTGCATAAAGAAACCAGATTTAGTTGGGGTTTTAAAAATAACATGTATATAAGTTACACAGAGATGATCAGAACATTAATAACCATAATTTTTCTTTTTGCTGTTGTTGGAGTATCTTATTATCAACCTAAAAATCTGTCATGGCTCATTTATTCTTAAACTGAATATTTGAATTTCAAGGATGAAGAAGATGATGATGACTATGTTGAAGAAGGGGAAGAAGAAGAAGAAGAGGAAGAGGAAGAAGAAGAGGGTGAGTTATACTAGCCATAAAAATATTCTACAATATTTTTATTTTATTTTATTTTATTTTATTCTACAATAAAATTGTAGAATAAATTTTACATGGGTGGGTTGCTCAGTTGTTTGGATTGGAATTCTATACACCAAGAAATTGTGGGTTCAATTCCCAGTCAGGACACATAACGTAGGTTGTTGGTTCGATCTGGTCGGGGCACATGCAGGGGGCAACCTATCACTGTTTCTCTCTCACATTGATGGTTGCTCTCTATCTCTCTCCTCCTATCTCTAAAATCAATGAACATATTCTCAAGTGAGGATTAAAAAATACATATTTAAAAATTAAAGTTACAAAGACAGTATGTTAGGGTGCAAACCCACTGTCTTCTCAGATCACCCACTGTAAAGGCCCATATTAAAAAAAAAAAAAAAAATTAAAGTTACAGCTATTCATGAAGTTTAAAGAATGGGTCTACAATTCAAAATTCTTACTGATCTCTTTGATTTTGACAACATACCAGAATAGCCTTGAAAGATGTAAAACCCTTTATAAAGTATATTTCTCAGGGTATTCATTCCAATTAAAAACCAGATTATAACATTTATTGGAGATAATGAATCGTTGAGCTCAATTTATTATTTGTTTAGGGCCCTACATTTTGGACAGGGTGAAGACTTCTCTGGAAGGAAAGAACAGTTGAACTCCATAATGCCTTTTTTAGATTTGCTCTCTGGTACTCTTTGCCTAGGCCTTTCAAAATAAATTTTAAAAATACACTAGTAATTCCATTCATGTCAAGCCCTTAGTTCCATGATCTGTATTTCATGATTTGGCCACAAGGGTGCATAGCAAACTTATTATTTATGGATTTCTAAATCTATGAAGTCTGTTCAATGCACTGAAATTGAAAAGAAATTCAGAGAGGAAACTTAACCTATACTTTTCTTACGCCATTAACTTTTCACTAAGATAGATTCAAAACTTTATAACTTGACACATACTTGTTTGTTGAAATTAAGTTTTTCATACTTTTCATTTCATTCTTTCAGAAGAAGAAGGTGTTCGAGGGGAAAAGCGGAAACGAGATGCTGAAGATGATGGAGAGGAAGATGATGACTAGATCATTCTAAGACCAGATTCCCTAAATTCTTGGGTGTGCAATAGAGTGATCATATCTTCCGTGTTGCTTCCTGTATAATAGCTATCCCTACAGAAGAGAACGTGTAACTTTTTATAGGAAAAGTGTTGTTTTACTATTTTGCCTTATCATTCCAAATAAGACTTACTAGTCTGTCAAAGATCACATTGTGTGTAGAGAAAATTTTTCATTGGCCCCATTGTGAAGTTCCCTAGTTGTTTATTTAGAATCTTAATTTTTCTAATACAAGCTCACTGTATTAGTCATTTTTAGCCCATAATTAAAACATGATGGCTTTTACACAGGGATAGTATGGTGCATTTCATTAATAAGGTTTTGAAGTTATTTATGAATTATAAATCACAGTCAGCTGGAATGTGAAACAAGAATGGTCTCTTGAATAAGTTTTTATCTTTACAGAGGTGGCCCAGAGATCTTTCGTTTGAAAGCAATGACTTTTTTTTTTTGGCTAAGGGTTTTGGGTACCTATTTGTCACATGAGTAACTTGGAAAGAGGAGCAGAATAGTAAAGGTTCTGTTCAATAATAATAGTTCATGGCTTTTGGCGAGACTTCTGAATCCTTTTTAACCAGGTGACTAATAAGGCTTTATATTTGAAGGAAAAATTGCTTTTATAGTATGTTGAGAGACATGCAGGTATGCCCTTTGTTCTTTAAAATGAATGAAGGTCACAACATGCTAATGGTTGTTTATTTTGTTTGTTTTTAAGTGTGCATTTTTCATTTTCCTTTTGGCAATTCCTTTATGATCACCTTCTTTTCTTGTTTCACTCCTCTCCTTCTCAGAAAAAGAAAAAAAGTTGTGAAACATACGAACACCCAGGAAAACCTTTGGTCTTATACCTCAACTACCTTTTCAAACCTGTCTCAGTTTTAAACAAGCTAAGTAGAACTGAGTATTTCCTGAGATACAAATATTAGTATCAGTGCAGTTTTATGCAACAGACTGCTTACTGGAAATCTTTCTTGGTTGACAGGATGTACAAACTGTGTAGTAGGATAGAGAAAGAAAAAAAAGCAGAGGGGTTTTTGGAGGCAGAAATAGTGTTTCTCAAGTCTGAATAGTTGGGTGTTGATAATTAATGAGACATTCAAGTCAGAATTTTACGTCGGCTTCCCAAAGGACTTAGCTACCACTCTGCAAGTATTTCTAATTTTTCTGACTAGAACCTTTCATTATTCTATAGTTTTAAAGCATTAGCAGATGTAGCATTTGATTGGAATATATTAGGCAGTGGGGAAAATATTTTCAACCTAATCTATATTAAGATTAAGATTTGTTTTCAAGTGAATGTCCATTAAAAGTAGAAAAATATTTGGGAAAAGAGTGTGTGTTTTCTTATATGGCTACTAATTATAATGTGAGGAGACAAGTACATCTCCCTTTCTGTTGTGGAGGCTTCATGTTCAAAGCAATTGCTTTTTAATCTTGGCTCTAAATGTGTTTCCTCCTTTGTTTTGAATATTTGTATGTTTTTTAAAGTTGCGTCAACAAATTGATCGAAGTTATACTTTCATATTGGGACGCATTTAGATCACCAAGTATGTAGTACTGCTTTTTTTTTTTTTTTTTTTTTTTTTTTTTTTTTTTTTTTTTTTTTTTTTTTTTTTTTTTTTTTTTTTTTTTTTTTTTTTTTTTAGTTTACAAATGTGTGATTTGGAGTTTTAAAGTAAAAATTAGTTATTGGCGGATAGATTTAAAAAGTTGCACAACTGATTGAGATAGAAATCTTATGATAAGTTTAGTGGGTGGATTCAAATATCCAAGTAGCTATTAATTTACTTCTTTCTAACAATTGAAATGCCCTGTTTTAGTCCTGAAGACTTCTTGTTACATAGTATGCCATATTGCAAAATACTTATTTTTAAAATTAAATCTATATATTGACTTTCTTATCAATCATCTTATTGTGCAATCATAATTAGAGTTCTTTGGTTTGAAAACAACACTTAAGGGCCTCCAAATAACTTTTTAAGACTTATTTAGCTTTGTAGGTGATATTTTCATGCAAATAAGTAAGGGTGGGTTTTATATTTTGTAGAAGTTTTTGGTCCTATTTTAATGCTCTTTGTACGGCAGTATGTATATAGTGTGTTAAATTCCTCAAGACTCTCCTTTAAAATCTTTGAAGTTAATACTTTTGTGTAACTGTGTTTTGAATAAAGCCATGACAGTGTTAAACAAAATATTCAGTACTCCTGATTCTTTTATTGTTTCTGATCCATCTTTTCTGTGACTGCTGTAACTTAAAGTTTTTGAAACCGAATTGCTTCAAATAAATCGATTTGTTGTTAATGATTAGTTTCAGTGTGTGACATTCACTTTTGAACACCACTGTTAAGGGTACTGAAGATCTTTACTCAGATATGATATGAGACAGTCTACAATTTAATAGGTTAACTTATGATCTGCCTTATTTTTTTCCAGGCAGCAGAAAAAATTCTGGATTTCCTTAATTTTCCTTTTAGAGTCACAAACTGAACCAGTTCTTTCATATTTTGGTTTGAAGTAATACTTTGATTACCTACAGTTGGACTAACTATTCTCTATAGTTAACTAAAGTGAGTCCAAACTCTTCATTTATTCAGAACCCTCAGATAATCTCAATACAAACATACATAATTTTTGCATGTTTACTCTGAATAAATCAAACTTGACCTAAACAATGTTTTCTTTGGTTCTCTTTTGGTTTCCTTGTGATAAATGGTTTTTAAAATGCTTCATTTGTAGGCAACTCAAATGTATTTTATCAAATCAAGGCACAAATATAATGTTAAGTAATGTTTTAGTGATTGCTTAACAGCTTAATATTGAAAATATATTTTAACTATGCAACTCTTTCTAAGAGATGGAAAATACTGAAGTACGTATATCAACTACAGGAATTTTTTATTGAAGTTACTAGCCTCTATTTTTGATTTACATCTTTAAAAAATTTAAACCCATTTTCCTCTTGGTTAAAGAACATGGTAAAACTACAAAAAGTTTCTAGGGAGGTGTTAGATAATGAAGCAATTCTGTGAGAGACTAATTCAAAACACAAGTATTATTTATTCCATCTTTTATATTTTAAAGAGAGGCTTTTGAAAACAGGATGTTCCTTCTCCCAGTTGCTGAAAATTTCCCCTGTTGTTTTCTAGTACTGGGCGCAATCACATTATGCAGCTGTTGCTTAAGAATAGCATTCTATTGTGTCCCTTTTTCATGTATTAGCCTAAAATTTGAGAACCCGGGTTGTGTAATTTGTCCCCAGGCTGCTGTTTGTGTTACTTGTTTATTGGACAATCCTAATTCGAAGGTGAACAGGTTATACCGCAAAATGGAAATTATAACATGAGTTGATCTCCAGAAAACTCCATAAAAGGACTATATACTGTGAAATATTTTTATTTCATACACATCTAAGTACTTTTTTGGTTGGTAAGACCCTGAAGCAGGGTTATTCTATACTATCAATTCTGATTAAGAAAAAAAAAGCAAGTGATTTCTTAAATTTCATGAGTGTTTACTAATAATTTTTTATTAAGGCCTTATTTGGACCTGATTATCTACGAAATGGATCCATCACATTACTGGTCAATAGTGACACAGGCTACCGAATAGGCACACAGAGCTGATGAAAACAACCTGTTCTGGCCGTTTAAGAAGTTACTTTGACCATGTAAATACTTCCTCATTTCTGATTCTCCCGTCAAATACTCAGACTGCATCATCTTGTAGATGAAGGCCACGATCTGTGCCGTCCACTTTAGCTGTGACTTTTTCTGAATAGACAGTCCACAGACCTAGAATTAACGGAAGCCATACTACGTGTCTGCACGTTGGGGCATTTGCTGAGTCCTTGTCTTTAGGCTTGGAGACGCCAGCCACAGGCTCCGCAGAGCTTAGTGTCCTTTGAATCGACAGCTGTGACTGAGGCATCCTGGGACTGGGACAAGAATCCGTGACTGTGATAGAAGGAACTGCAGTTGAAGCAACTAAGCTTAACCGATGGCGGTGGTACCAGAGGAACCCAACAGCAATTGCCGTCACAGTGCAACTGGCAGAGAAGCCCGCCCAAGTCCAACGTGCTTTCAGTGGTGCACGCCCCGGCTCTGCTTTTCTGACATTCCGAGTTAAGAGTGAAGTCTTTTTTGCAGTGTTGAGGATTTTTATTTGTATAAGTGAAATTTTTCTAAATAGCCAAGTTGAGAGGGCTTATTTTCTTATTTCCGTACCAAGGACTCTATTGGGATATGTGGTAGGAAATTTCCTTTTTTACTGTTTTGACATACTTGGCATTTTATCCTTTTGCACCATTGTTTCCCCACCTCCAGGGTTCCTAGGCTACAGCTGTCTGCCGGTAAAAGTGCATTAAAACTCTACGATTAAGCCTCATCCATTTTACTTTTACCCCATTTCCTTCTCATGTCAAGGACTCCAACTTTAAGACTGGGTTTCTTTAAGTCCTTTTTTTCTGTCATACTGCTCTGGGACGAACCAAACTCAACGCGAAGGTAACCTTAATCCTAATATCACTTTTTTTCAGACTTGATATAAGGACTGAATAAACATCCGGATTTGATTTAAATGCTTAAATTGGAATAAACTGAGATAAATTTTTTGAGGTAAACTATGTGTCTTAGTCCTATGGGCCACTTGCCTCTTAAATTTTTACCTTAATTTTCCAAAATCCTCATCCTCTGCGACATAAAGCGGTTTTCCCTGTTTTGGGGCGCTCTTTTTACAACAGGGAGCACTCCAGCTTCTGGAGTCTCAAGCAGTAGGATCTCAACGTCTTGGGAAGAGAGCCAACAGGGCCTCAAATAGGAAAAATGACACTATGGAGGAAAAGAAATAGCCCTGACTGGCGTACCTCCGTACAGCGCGCAAAGCGAAAGGTCGCCAATTCCACTGTTGCCAGGGCAGGTGCCTGGGCTGCAGGTGCCCATCCCAGTTGGAGCCGGTAAGACTCAACATTTACTCCTCACTCGCACCGATGTTTCTCCCTATCTCCCTCCCTTCCCTGCTGTAAAAAAAGTAGATAAATAAAATATTTTAAATAATAAATTAAAAGCACCGTTTGACCATGTGCTCCCTAATTTAAAAAAATTATCTGGGACCTTGGCCAAATTGTTCTGCTTCTCACTCCGCCATCTTGACCGGAAGTCCCCTCGTTTGCCCCTAATTAGATTCGGGGGACATAGTAGAGCAAAAGCTCTGCCAAACCAGATTCTTCAATTCAAGAGCAGAGTCGAGAGGCAGGGAGATTAAAATGATGTCTGGCCTGAGGACAAACCCTAGTAACCCAATTGCTCGGCCACGGCGCTTCCTGAAACGCCTGGGATTGGGCCAGAAAAGCTGCGATCCGGGTCACATGCTCTGGCTCCGCCCCTCGCCCGGGTGGTCCCCTGCCAGCCTCGGACGAGCGGGGGCGCTCGCGCTCGCACGCCGCGGGGTGCGCATGCGCGGGGCGGGCGCGCAGTCGCGGGGGAAGGCGGCTGCCGGCGGTCGGCAGGAGGCGCCCTCTCCGGGCAGCTAACGCGCACTCCGGCTCGACTGTCAGGGCCTTGGGACCTTTTCTTCGTTCACTGTTCCACATTTTACAGCACTCGTTTAACCATTTAGAGCTGCTGTTTTTAATTCCAAATATTGAATTATTCTTAGTTCCACATTCATGAATACCATCTAATTTAGCCACCAGGAGCCCGGCAGTGTATACCTTTTCAAGATTAGGTGGAAATGTCTTTGGCCTGAGGCCACTTTGCTTTTTTCCCTCCTGTTTGGTTCTGGTTCAGGATTGCACTCTGGTGACCTTTGTTTCTTGTCTGTAGCCTGGTATTGTGACGTTCCTATTGCTTCTCTTAAAGCCAGAATGGCTGGATTGATCTGACTCTCAATCGCTCAGTCAATTTGGTATCCAGGGAAGAACGAACCATGCAGAATATGTAGACCAACCAACTACCCAGAGGGAAGCCATCGGAAAGTGACATGCAGCCCACATGTAAAATAATAAAGAGTTTTAATATAAGTAGGATATTTTTTCTATGCTGGAAAAAAAAATGGCTTCTTTGCAGAAATGTCAAGTTCAGCTTGCAGGTTTAGGATTTTTTTCTTCTTTGAGTTAGGGCAACTGAATTTGTAGTTTGATAAAAGTGTCTCAGATTATTGAAGAAAACTGTCATCAAATTACACTTATTGTTGAAATCAGTAAGTCACCTATTAGAGAATATTTGCTTCATTTTATCTTTGACACCAGAAAGGTTTCTTTGGAGGTAGGGAAGGTGGAGAAGACAATTGAATTTTTGTATAAACAATTTTTAGAAAAATAGTAAAGGATGGTTAATGTTTCTATAGAAGTAGCAAGTGTAAATATTTTACTTCAATGAAACTAATGTCAATAGTTTCTCAGACATTTTCAATGGCTTTTGCCAAACAGCCCCAAAATCAGGGACAACGATCTCATCTCATTTAAAATAAGAGATGAGAACCTATCTGTATTTTAGGAAGCCAAGATTTTCTGTTGGATAGCATCATTTTTCATTTTTCAGAGAAGGATTTTCCTTTCAACAGTAAATGTTTAGTTTTTTTTTTTTTTTTTTTTTCTTGAGGGGTTGTGTATGCTCAGCATTGTTTTGATGCTGCCACAGTAATCAAAAATAATTATTAGCAGGAGAAGTTGATAGTGAATTTTTTCACTATCAACCTGCAGGACATTGAAAAACTACTTGCTGAGAAAGGGGTTATTACCACCTGGTTTATGTTATGAGCCCAAAGCATTATACTGATCCTATGATAAACCTCCTTTACTATGACATTTATTTTCTCTTCCACCACTATTTTACATCAGCTTTGAGGTTGCTGTTGGAATTCAGGGACAAATAAGAGGTCAGATTATGTAGACAGTTACATAGTGATGAAATATCAATTTTGTGATCTGTTTCTACGGTTCTTTCCCTGATAATAAAATACAGTGTGCTGTATGGTTATGAGTTTTGCCTCCACCATATTGGTTACTTTTCATTATTTGTAGTTCAGATTGACCATGTGTGAAAAATTACTTTCTTACAGGTTTTCTGTGTACAGTCTTTACAGATGAAGAAGAAACCAAAGGTTATGTACACATCCTTTTCAAGGTAAGAAGGCCTATAGCTATTATCAAAGCCATAAAATGTGGAAGAACATTTAATAGACTTTTTAATATCTTTGTTTAAAGCTCCTAAGTGCTAGAAAAACAAAGATCAATAGTACTCAACTCTATTTCTTGAAGAACACAGTATAAACACAAGATTAAGAGCCAAGAGAGAAATGAAGGAAGTAGATAGCTTGTGCCCAGGAAGTTCAGAGATGTCAGAACCTTGATTTGCTCGCTTCAAGTGAAGGTCTGATTATCTGGTTAGCAGAGCTTGATTTTGTTAGTGCAAAGTTGACCAGTTTCTGAGGGACAGACTTATGCCTGTCTAAGTCAACGGTGTCAACTTATTAGTTCATATGGAGATTGTATATTCTCATTGACTGCAGCATTCCTATTCAATATTTTAGGTTGGTGCTCTCCCATAGAAATATAATACTATTCACAAATATGAGCTACAGAAGTAATTGAAAATTTTTCATTAGTAAAAACAGGTAAGATTAAATTCAGCAATATCTTTTAAACTAATGTACCCAAAATATTATAATTTCAACATGTAATCAATATAGTATTATTACTAAGCTATTCCCCATTTTTTTCCATACAAGGTCTTAAAAATCTGGGGTGGTGTACTTGGCATTTACACCACATCTCAATTTGGATTAGCCATGTTTCAAGTACTCATGTGGCTACACAGAAGGCTAGGATATATCTCCTTCTGAGAAAAAGGTAACTGGGAGGGCAAGACTAATCAAATGGTTCTCTGATGAGCATGGAATTAGAATAGAGAGTGCTAGATGGTCTTCAGAGATTTTATTGGCCTGGCAAACATGATGACCCTACCCTGATCTATGGTAGGGTATATCTTTTTAGTGGTTTTCGTATTTGTTGTACGTGTCTTGTTTCAGAGGTACTAAATTAATATACTGCCAAATTCTTCTTTTGGTTCCATGTAAACCACTGTTTTTTATTAACATACTTTATTCAAACAGGTTTTAAAATTTTTTAAAACCTTCTTTCATGGGGTTAATACTTTCTAATCTGGTTAATTTTGTCTATGATGTATTTTTTAAAAGTGTTTAAATATATATAGTGATTTTAGAGAGACTGGAAAGGAAAGAAAGGGGAGATACAAGGGGGAAAAAACATCTATTTTTGTTCTACTTAGTTAGCATTTATTGGTTGATTTTTGTATGTGCCCTGAGCAGGGAGCTAACCTGCAACCTTGGCATATTGGGACCATGCTCTAACTAATGAACTCCCAGCCATGGCCTAAAAATCAATAGATATTTATTATAAATGTATTTTAAGAATATGTTACAACCATATTGCCAATAATTGGGGAAACAGAGCACATAACAATTGCCACAATACATTAATTGCTTATTATTGTGCACTTTTTATTTAGTTGCAATCATAGCGAATAAAAGAATTTTCCCACATTATTAGAATTTCAGATGAAATGGTCTTGAAAAACAAATAGAATTGCAAAGGAAATAAAATTTTCATCTGTGCACATGGCATAATTTACCCAATGTCTTTGTATATTTATTTCTTCTTCTTCTTCTTCTTCTTCTTTTTGTTATAAATAACACTGCAGCGAACAGCTTGACACTGTGATTGCTTTCTCATATTTTATGACAGTTCCTTAGAATAAATTCTCAGAAGTGGAATTTCTAGGTTAAAGCATATTAATATTTCTATAACTCTTTTTTAAAAGTGATTTTACTTATTGATTTTTGGAGAGGGGAAGGGAAGGAGACAAAGAGAGAGAAACAGTGATATAAAAGTAAAACATGGATTAGCTGCTTCTTATTTGTACCCAACCTGTGACCAAACCCTTGACTCCGGCACGTGCCCTGACTGGGAATTGAACTGGCGACCTTTTGCTCTATGGAATAACACTCAACCAACCTAGCCATACTGGTCAGGGCTATGACTCTTAATTGCCTAATTATTTTCCAAGAAGACTTTTTAAAAACATGTTTTATTTATTTATTTTTAGAGAGACGGGAAGGGAGAGAGGGAGGAAGAAAGGGAGAGAAACATCAGTGTATGGTTGCCTTTCACCTGCCTCCAGTTGGGGACCTGGTTGGAGACCTGACCTGCAACCCAGGTATGTGCGCTGACTCCAAGAAGACTTTTAACAAGCTGTCATTAATGATGAAAGCAATAGTTTTACTTTACTTGTTTTTATTATGGTTACGTATTATGTTTCTTTTTTTATTACTATTTTAAAATTTTTTATTTATTATTTTTAGAGAGAGGGGAAGGCAGAGAGACATCAGTGTATGGTTACCTTTCACCTGCTTCCAGCAATGGACCTGGCTGGAGACCTGGCTTGCAGCCTGATTATGTGTCCTGGCTGGGAATTGAACCAGCGACCTGTGGGTTTGCAGGCTGGTGCCTTACCCACTGAGCCACCAGCCAGGGCTGACTTTTTGTATAACTTAAAAATGTGATACAAAATAACTCTCAAATAATATCACTGTGTCACATACATCTCTCCTCTCTGATCAGACTGTTGTCTTTCCAGATTTTGTGTAGTCTTTTAGCTTTTCACTTTGATTGGAGTCACTGTAACTTTTCTGTGTTATAGTTTTAAATACACATTCTAAATCATTTGGATGTCTCTTAAATGATCAAAGCCTAAAACCCATTTGTGTCTTGCTTTATTATGTGATTAGAAGACTTTATAACTGAATTTAACTAGAGAGAATAGGATGAAACCAATAGAATTAGAAAAGCAACAGAGTCTAAGAGGAAGTCAAGGAGTGAACACAAACTGCTCTGTGCAGCTAAGATAATTTCCATACAAGGGTCTGCTGGTAAGAGCTTGACAATTGGATAGCTATAATATGTTCAGTTGCACTAAGTAAAATATTGGTTCTGAATGAGTTAGTAAAAGGTGGTATATTTTAAATCATACAAGCGAGTTAAAATGGTTTATTGGTTCTTATTTCTTATTTATTTCTTTAGTGAAACCAGTTAACTTAGTGAGAAATTTGATGAGGAGAGAAAGTTACATTCAGTGTCAGTCCAAATGACATTTAAAAAATTTTGAAATATCTAGTCCTCAGTCATTCGTAAGCTTTACAATGTGTAGAGTCAGGATTTATAAGCATAATGTGTTTACGTGAGGAATAATAGTTCATAGCAGATCTGAATAAACCTTCCTAATGTAACTTTCGAAAATCCCAATTTGAAACTTCTTCTGATGTTTTATAAGCTTTTCATATTATGTTTGCAATCAGTACAGATTCTTGGCTGCCTGTTCTGTCAACCAGGGGTGACTTTGCTCCCTAGGGGCCATTTAGCTCTGTCTGGGGATGTTTTTGTTTGTCACAGCTGGGCTGGAGGGAGTTACAGCCTCTAGTGGGTAGGGGACAGGGACGCTGCCGACATCCAACAAGGCACAGGGCAGTCCCACAACAAAGTCGTATGGCCCAGAGTATCAATGGGGTGAGGTTGGAAAATCTTGGTTTAATGGAATGTTATTTAATTATTGACAGACTTTCTGATATCAGATAGTGTTTAACATTTTTATTAAAAAAGTATAAGCACTAGAGGGCAGTCCCTGCCCAACAGATGAAACTGATGTTACTTGGGAGGTCTTAGAAATTAAATAGGAGCTTGTGATTTAGGTAACTTGAAGCTAGATGACTGTAAGGAGACCCTTAAGAAACTATTTAAGTAATTCTAGATCAAAAGTTTTAATGATGACTGTTTCTGAAGTCAGTAAAAGGGGAACAAGCAGGGTTTTTTCTTTTCTTTTTATAATGACGACTTGTGAACTTTTGCCAGAAGAAGGGGAGAATTCACGCTAGGTTTTCACACGGAGAAACACTAACGTCATTGCCACTTACACTGCTATTTGCTCTGTGAAGCAGGTGTTGGAAAGTCACTATTCCCAGGGCGCGTGGATCATTGTAATGCGGTAGAGGCTGTGTCTGGAACAGGGGAACTTAGAGCAGACAGGCAAAGCTGACTGAACTATTAGATAAGTTTCGGTCTGACTCAGCTCTTTGATTCCCTGAAACAGATAAACAATAAGCAGTTTGTTGCACAAAGGTGCAACAAATTAGCTACCTATGCAAGAATGCGATACAATTTTTTGCTTTCTTCTAATGATCAGTCCAGTTTTTTAAAATTAAACAATTTTTTCTTTTTGGAGACATCCAGGTTCAAGCCTAAGATTTTGGATATCTTAATAAAAATTGAATCCTGTTTTCTCAAACAGGATAAACCATTTGCTAAACTCACATTAACCTTACATACTGTTTTTTATTATTAAATATTTAAGGTATACAAAATGGCGTAAAGAATAAACATCTGTGAACCCACCATTCAGCTCTAAATAGAAATCCAGTTGAAACCTTCTGTGCTCATTTCTCTAATTTCACCCTCTCCCCTGCCTCCTGCCCTGCCAGCATGCCTGGGTAAATGAGTTTGATGTCTAATATTCCTGTCCATTTCTTCATACTTCTATTATACATGTTAAATATACACAGTAATATATAACTTTTGCCTACTTTAAAACTATGTAAGTGGCATGCAACTGTTCTGTAATTTGTGTTTTCCCTTCAACATGTTTGTGAGACTTAACCATGTTGATTACAAGGAGCTCCAGTTATGCCAACATTCATTTTTATCATCTTTCTATTATAGATAGGTTGTGTCCAATTAGTTGCTAACACAAATCATAATGCTACGTGGATTCTCACATATAGCTGCTTGTGTGCATGTGTAAGAGTTCTCTGGGGAAGGCGTCAGCCTTCCCTCCTGATATTGTGTGTGGCTGTTTTCAGGCCTAGCGAGTAGTTGCCACAAAGATTGGGTGGCCTGTAAAGACTGAAATATTTACTGTCTGACCCTTTACTAAAAATGTTTGCTGATTCCTGCTCTAGAATAGACATGCAAAGATAGCATGACTACATTGCACATACTGGTTTTTTTGCGATCTTATCAAATAAATCTAAGTTTTAAAAAGTACAAAACCCTATAATTGTTGCATCATATTGTATCTTTTCTTAAACTTATAAACAAATATGAAAAAAAACGCTCTGAATCTTACTCTTATTTGGTTTAAATAATGAGCTTAAGCATGTCTTTGTTGTAGCTTCTTTGCCCTTAACTGGGTGGGTACTCATTGGTGTAGTGGTGCAGACACTGATTAAGTTTATCTTTTGAGAGGGTGCTGGGAATGGGAGAATACCAGGAAAATAATGGGCTAGTATAATTTTTTAATTAAAGATTTAATTATTTGTTTTTAGAGAGAGGTTAGGGAGGGAGAAAAAGATATAGAGAAATATCAGTGTGTGGTTGCCTCCCATACGCCCTTGACTGGGGACCTCGCGTGCAACCCAGGCACGTGTCCTGACCAGGAATCGAACCCCAGACCCTTCTGTTCACAGGCCAGCGCTCAAGCCCCTGAGCCACTACACCAGCCAGGGCTGGGCTGGTATGATTTTTAAACTTATTTTTAAGGTCTCTTTTAACTGTCCAAGAATAAGTCATCTAAACTAACCCAGGCAATTCAGACTGACTTTATTGGTCACTAGCTTTACTGTCCTCTACTAGAATGTAAACTCCATGAAGAGAGCAATTTTTGTCTAAACTTGTAGTAGATTTCAAGGGATACTTATTCGTTGAATAAATACATAGGGAGAGCACAATCCATCTGAATAAAAGCTTGAAATTCATTGAACTACAGTTCTCAGATATTTACAGTCTATCACTTAATATTAAATAATACTGTATTTGGAATTAGGCAAGATATTCCCTGTTTTCAGCTAGGTATTTTACACAGTACAGGCATAGTTTGTAATATTTCTTCATGGTCAACAATAATGATAATGAAAATAGATAGTACTAGACTGTCAGGCTGGGCACAGTTCTAAGTGCATTACATGTGTATACTCATTTAACCTATAATAATACAATAAGATAGGTACTATTATTATCATCATCTCTATTTTTACCAATGAGGAAATTAAACACAGAGAGTTCGAGAAACTTGCTTAAGGTTATAAAACTATTAAGTGGCAAAGCATATTTTTGAACCTGAATAGTTTAGAATAATTTTGTGTAAGCCTGGAAGGAGGGATCTTCAAAGTCCTGTAGTTTCTAACCCTTCTGGTCAAGCTATATAGTAGAAAGATAACATGAGCTGCCTTTTAAAAATTTTGAAGTTTCTAGTAGTCATATTTTTAAACATTGGTGAAATTAATTTTAATAATGTATTTAATTTTACCTTACATATAAAATATTATGATTTAAAATGTAATCAATATAAAATTGTTAAGATATTTTACATTATTTTATCATATTAAGTCTTTAAAATGTGGTGTGAATTTTATATTCACAGCATATCTGAATTTGCTGTGAATATACATTGTGTACATGTATTGTGTACACTTCAAGTGCTCAATTGTCCCATGTGACCACATGCATCACTGTAGCTATTTATTTAATATATTTTATTGATTATGCTCCTACAGTTGTCCCAATTTTTTCCCCTTTTCCCCAGTACCCCCTCTCCTCCAGCAATCCCCACTTAGTTCATTTCTATGGGTTGTGCATAGAAGTTCTTTTATTTCTCTATTTCCTATACTATTCTTAACATCCCACCTGTTTATTTTGTTCCTACCAGTTATGCTTCTTAATCCCTGCTCCTTTTCCTCCCTTCTCCCTTTACCTCTCCCAGATAATAACCCTTCAAATGATCTCCATATCTATAATTCTGTTCCTGTTCTAGTTGCTTAGTGTTTTGTTTTGGTTTTTTTTAAGATTCAGTTGATAGTTGTGGATTTGTTGCCATTTTAATGTTCATGGTTTTGATCTTCCTCTTTTTCTTAAGTAAGTCCCTTTAACATTTCATATAATAAGGGCTTGGTGATGATGAACTCCTTTAGCTTTACCTTGTCGGGGAAGCACTTTATCTGCCCTTCCATTCTAAATTATAGCTTTGTTGGATAGAGTAATCTAGGTTGTAGGGCCTTGCTTTTTATCACTTTGAATACTTCTTGCCAGTCACTTCTTGCCTGCAAAGTTTCTTTTGAGAAATCCACTGGTAGTCTTATGGGAACTCCTTTATAGGTAACTCTCTGCCATTCTTTTGCTGCTTTTACAAGTCCCTCTTTATCTTTAACTTTTGGCGTTTTAATTATGATGTGTCTTGGTGTGGTTCTCCTTGAATCTAGCTTGTTTGGGACTCTCTGTGCTTCCTGGTCTTGTATGTCTACGTCTGTCACCAAATTAGGGATGTTTTCTTTCATTATTTTTCAAATAAATTTTCAATTTCTTGCTCTTCCTCTTCTCCTTCTGACATCCCTGATTCAGATGTTGGAGTTTGGAGATATCCCAGATAATTCTTATACTGTCCTCATTTTTTTGAATTCTTGTTTCTTCATTCTGTTCTGGTTGAATGTTTATTTTATTTTATTCTTTAAAAAAAAAAAAAAAATCCATGCTGGTCTATGGGCTGCAAACTTTTCTCCAGTACCTGAACACAGAAACTTTTGGGCACTTTTTAAATTTCTTCTTTCTTTACAATTTTAAAAGAGCCCTCTTGCTTCCTCTGTTTGTCGTTACGTACAGAATAGAAGATGTAAAACAAGACAGATGTACAGACGGTTTTTCTTTTTAAAGAAGTTGATAGACAAATGGCAAGGGGTTCACTGTTCTTGCCAGCTGAGTTTAGCTTCCAGAAAGCGCTCCTCTTTAGAGGAGCTTGTTCCTTTAGGAACAAGCGAGGTAGTGTGGAGGGCCTGAAAGGCTTCATTGACTCACCAGCCGGAAGGTCCTTGTACCACATTGTCTGGTATGCAGCGTCCTTTGGAAACCAGCTCTTGAGATTTCTACACCCCCAACATCCTCCCAAATTAAAAAACTCACCCCCACCCCCTACCGATTATACTTGGTTTTCCAAGTGAAATTCCTGAAAAAGTATTTATTTTTGTTTATCTTTTGCCTTTGGGTCTCAGTCAATGATTCACCTAATTGTTTGGCTTACTCAGTGGGAACACTGGGGTCTGGGCAGTGCAGCCAAGGAGGGTCCCTGGCAGATTGGTGGTCCAGCATCCGTGTTTGTTTTCGGGGCGAGACTCTTAAGTGCTGCAGTGAAAAGGAGTAATGGGGTCGGGGAGATAAGACAAATTTGAAGCTGACGACTTAAACCATTACTGATAGTTTCTCAGTTTTCTTGAAGGTTGATCTGGAGAGTTTTAAGTTTGTTACTTGAGTAACTTTCTAGTGGACCAGGAGATTGAAAGTTCTCAGATTTGTAGCAGTGAAGTTGGAGATCCATTTGTAGGCATTAAGAGAGCGCTTTAGAAAGGACACAATCATCTGTGGCATGTTGGTCTGGTATAGACACCGTTTCTAACAACAGTTTTCAGTTACGTATTCATGGAGCTACCATTCTGTGTCCAGTCTTAACAGGGCATGTAGTTCCAAACTTGGATGAGCTCAGAGTCACAGACCCACAGGCTGTGGACGATCCTTAGAGGTCAGCAGTCTGCTCTTATTTTTCCCAGAGCACCGAGACCCAGAAAGGTGACTTGTTCAAGGTTACAGTTAGTGGCAGACTCTTGACTGGAGGCTAGATCTCTTTGCTCCCAGTTTGGTATTTTTCCATTCGACTGTTGTCAGCAGTGCCTTGTAATCATTAGAGAACAATTCAAGACAGTATATAATTAAGCGCAAGTTGACTAATCAGTCACCGTTGCACGTGTGGAGAGTTCATTGTTAACTGGAGTTATCTGAAACTGTGACAGGTTTTGAAGAACGGGTATGGTGTGACTATTATAAAGAACCAGAAAAAATTGGGTCTTTGTTCTTAGTGGTTGGGGGACATCCATGAACAAATTCATACTCTTCACTCCATATGTGAAGCCTTTAAGTGTGCTCTCTGCTCAGCGATGTGCACCCAGGAAGTTGGCTTGGTGAATATCAAAATGAAAGCCAGGCAGGGGGATGGTTGGGAGGTTTGGGGCCTGGGAGGGGAAGTGGAGCCCAAATGGTTCACAGATTTCCGAGTGGGCTTTGAAAGGTCATCACACACATGAGGATGAATCTAGATTGCTGGAACTTTGAGCTATGACAGGAAGGCCCCTCATGGAGGTCTTGCTATAAAGAACTCGACATGGACAACGGGTGGGATTGACTTTGGGGGGAATGAGTGGGTGGGTGGGGGGATAGAGGGGAGCAAAAAGGGGATGGATGTAATACAACAACAATAAAATTAAAAAAAAAAAAAAAAAAGAACTCGAGTCTACCCCACGTCCCTCTGCTATTAGGCGTTAGTTCTTGGTCTTAATACATGTTTGAGCTCTCTTCACCCTTTATGCCCTGCACTTTTCCTTTCCCTTTTCAGAGGATTGCTGAAAGCAAAAGTAACAATTTTAACCATCTTAAACAAGAGAGTTATTAGTTTCAATGAAAGCATGCTTGTTCCAAGCTGAGAAGGGTCTCTCAGACAGGAAGGCCTGTGGCAGCGCAAGTACTTTGGTCACAGTTCTGCAGTCAAGTTCAGGAGTTGGGGGTCCTCAAAGAGCAAACAGCAGATGAGAATTAGAGGCCAGAGAGCACACTGGAAACAGAAAATTCAGTGCATATGTGGTGCAGCTGGAGTTTGGAGCAGAGGGCCAGACCCTGAGGCATCTATAAGGGGAGGAGGAGGGAGAGGCAAGCTAAAGAATGCAGGGGGTTCTGTACACAGTACACCGCCTTAAAGGACGGAGACATTAACTTAGGGCAATGAAGAATATGCTGATCAAATTTAAATTTTAGATCTCGCTGACTGCAGGGTGGGGATGGATTTTGGGATGGAGAGCAAGAAAAAGATCCGCGTCAGTGAGACTCCTTACAAGGCTGTGGCAGTGGTTGACCTGTAGGGGTGGAACCACGAGTCACAATTTTGGCACTCAGGGTAAACAGCTCAAAAAACTGACCTATAAAGACCGCTGCAATTCACGATCCGGCTTGCAAACGGGTGTGACTGGTGATTTGCCTTCCGATGGCTTTCAATTGAACTACCTATTCCTGATAATCAGAGCACAGTCAGACCCTGGCAGTCTGGAGCAGAGGCGATGGGAAGGAGGGAAAGAGGGAATCAGAGTCAGGAGATATTTAAGAAGAAGAATGGACCCTGGCTGGTGGCACAGTGGATAAGGTACCAGTCTGCGAACCCAAAGGTTGCTGGTTCGATTCCCAGCCAGGGCACATAACCAGGTTGCAAGCCAGGTCTCCAGCCAGGTCCATGGCTGGAGACAGATGAAAGACAACTATATGTTGATGTCTCTCTTCCTTTCTGCCTCTCTCCCTTCCCCTCTTTCTGAAAATAATAAATAAAATCTTAAAAAAAAAGATAGTAGAATGGACAAGTAAAACTTTTGAGAGAAAAAGCTTTTGAGTTTGTTTTTAAAGATTTTTTTATTAGTTGAAAGAGTAATATATACCACAGTAAAATTCAAATTCTACTAAAGATATACAATGAAAATTTTTAGAGATAGGGGTAGAGAGAGAGAGGCAGAGACGGAGAGAGACATCAATTATGGTTGCCTTTCACCTGCCTCCAGCTACGGACCTGGCTGGAGACCTGGCTTGCAACCTGGTTATGTGCCCTGGCTGGGAATTGAACCAGTGACCTTTGGGTTCGCAGGCCAGCGCCTTATCCACTGTGCTACCAGCCAGGGGTTCAACCACTTTTAATAGTTCCTGTGTATTCTTCTAGAAAAATAATTTTTAAAGACTTTATTTATTTACATTTTTAGTGGGAGGGAGAGAGAAAGAAGGAGAGGGAGAGAGAAACATCGATGTGCAAGATCGGTTACCTCTCACACTCCCCCAGTCAGCGACCTGGCCTTAATCCAGGCATGTGCCTTGACTGGGAATCGAACCAGCAACTTTCAGTTTGCAATCTACTGAGCCACACCAGCCGTCCCTCTTCTAGAAATTATTTTTGTGCATTATAAGCTTATATGTTTTATTTTTATTAAAATAAATGTTTAAATATTTACTGTTTTTATTTTTATGTAAATGGGAACACACTTATACAACCTGCTCTTCCCTTTAATAATTCACTTAACATTATATTTTGGCAATCTTGCCACATCTATTTTATTCTTTTTAATGATTGTTTAATAGTCCATTGAATGAATGTGTTATCATAATTTATTTAAATTGGTTTTCAAACTGATGGGCATTGGGACTGTTTCTAATTTTTGGTATTTGAATTAGATTTTAAATAATAGAGGAGACATGAATTAATAAATAGAGAATTCCAACTGGTGGAAAAAGGTTTATACATAAACAGGGACCCCATAGCATTTTTTTTTGTGATTGAAGAACTACTCTTGATTTGCCTAAGCCTTAGGCTGAACCTATTATGAGGGCAGGAGTGGGAGAATAAGGGGTGTTGAAGCAGACCTTTGAGTCTACGTGTAGAAGGGGATGTGACTTAAGAACTGGGCATTTCTAACAAGGAAGGATTGAAGCAAACCCCAACCACTCCATCACACGGTTAAAGACTTTGCAGGGGAGGCTGCTGCCCAGAGTGATACTCCCCTCTTGTAGAAATGCCTCCTTGCCCATCAGTGGATGTCAGCCACTGTGTCCTAAATCAACCTGCTGTCTTAGTTGTTTCTCTGGGCAGCCTAGCCACAGCCAGATGCATGGAGTATTTGTAAAAGATGAGAACTAGATTTGATGGCCTGTAGAAAGTAGTGTCAGTGAGGAATGAGATACGGGCCATTTGTTTAAGGCCACCTCCCACCAGTGCCTGCTTTTCCTTTAAGCACGTTTCCTCTGGCAGTAAGAAAGTCAGAGTAACTCCTGGTTGGCCCAAGTGTTGGGAAGGTTTAATAAACCAATGGATGTGAAAGGGCCTGGGTTTTATTTTACGTTTTTCCAAGGCCTTGCCAGAATGGAGTTTGTAAGACAATATGTAACCCAACCCAAGACAGTGGAACATATTCTGTTCCCTTGTGGATGCGCCTGCCAGCGGAAGCCCTCGTGTCCTCAGCCTGTGTGCTTTATCGGAACTGTTCCTGAAAGTTCGTCCCTTTACGAAAATATTACCCGATTTCTTCACATTTGTATAGCACTCAATGGCTGACAAAGAGACCTTAGCAACCATAATCTCATTTGAGCTTCCCAGCCAACCATCTGGGGTAAGTAAGGCATGTTTTATTCCCATGTAACAGATGGTGTAACTGAGGCTCAGAGAGAGCGATGAAAAGAAACCGAGACCCAGAGAAGACACACAGCTAATACAGAGCAGAGGGCAGAAATAGGTTCCCTCTAGGGTCCTACAGGATTGATGAACTGAAAGGTAGCTTCCCTGCTCTCCATCTGCCTTGGCTTGGAATTCGTGAGTCTGCTTCCCTAATTATATTTTACAATCCAATAAAATGCACATCACTTTTAAAATAATCTTTCATTGAAAAAATAAGTACCATTGACAAGATACTTTTTGCAGTTTACAAAACACTGTAAAAAATTCATGGACTCATTTGGTTCTTACAATAACCCTATGAGGTAAATAGAGCAAATATGATTAATTTCATTTTGCAGATGAGGAAACCGATTTAGGAACTGAGACTTGCCAGAGCCAAACAACCAACAAGGAGCAAAGCCAGAACGGGAACCCCGCCTTCCGACCAGCACCTTCAATGCTTTCTTTCTTTCTTTTTTAAAGATTTTATTTATTATTTTCAGAGAGAGGAAAGGGAGAGAGGCAGAGAGGGAGAGAGACATAAGCGTATGGTTGCCTTTCACCTGCCTCCAGCTAAGGACCTGGCTGGAGACCTGGCTTGCAACCTGGTTACGTGCCCTGGCTGGAAATTGAACCAGTGATCTGTGGGTCCTCAGGTTGGCACCTTATCCACTCTGCCACCAGCCAGGTCAATGCCTTTCTATACTTCCATACTGTTATCATGTGTTTGTTATGATTTTATTGTGCTGTGTAATTCTCTCTCACTCTCTCTCTCTCTCTCTCTCTCTCTCTCTCTCTCCCTCCCTCCCTCCCTCTCTCTTTTTTGCAAATTCAAACTAGATAACCTTGCGTAGACATTCAATAAAAAAAGTTTATGATCCCTGGCTGGTAGCACAGTGGATAAGGTGCCGGCCTGCGAACTCAAAGATCGCTGGTTCGATTCCCAGCCAGGGCACATAACCAGGTTGCAAGCCAGGTCTCCGGCCAGATCTGTGGCTGGAGGCAGGTGAAAGGCAACCATACATTGATGTTTCTCTGTTTCTCTCCTACTCTGCCTCTCTCCCTTCCTCTCTTTCTGGAAATAATAAAAAAATAAAATCTTAAAAAAAAAAAAAGTTTATTGAGTAGCCTTACAAATTGCTCCCCATCTAGTTGGGAGAAAAGTGAGTAAACAAATGTTTACACTCAAACCCACATTTGCTATTTTTTGTGTGTTCAAATTTGGATACTTAATATGTGGTTTATAATGACAGTGGGATGACAATTTTTATTCAAAAGTTTAATCAAAACTCTCGTACAAAATGGAAGAAAGAAGCCACACATATACATACCTGCATTCTACATTCCTTTAAATAACTGACATTTCCTTGGCATGTTAGTCTGTACGAGATTATAGGCTACAGTGTTGTACATCATTAGAAAATGACAAGTGGACTATAGTGTTACGTTACTTTGATGTCACTGCCCAGCATTATGTCAGTCTTTTGCTTATTAACGGACACATTTACTAGATCATATTTCAACATAATGTAAAAAAAAGAAGAGAATTTATAATAATTCCTTTGTAAACAGTGTATTTCTTATTTGATAATAAGGATTTTGCTTCCTTTTGTCCTCTCCATTTTGGGGGCTGTCATTGCTTGCTGATCTGCTCCCCCTTCTCAGTGCGCTCAGAGCACTAGATTTGGGATTGTAAAGAATACAACTCCACTCTACAGTGAAGAATTAATTTTGCCCAAAGAGAGATCCGGCCTTTGTGCTCAGCTACTGGAAGGTGATATCAATGTCCCCAAAGTCTCCTGACACTAATATCTTGGTTTGGCCAAGTGGGGTTTGGCCAGTGGACAGTCTAACAATTTGATTTACAATGGGGAACCTGCCATACCAGTCACGACCCCCAGTGGAGCCAACGATGCGGGCAGTGTGTGATTGAGCCCCTGGAAAAACTCCAGGCATCAGACTCAGGTAAGCAACCCTGGCTGACAACGCTCTTGAATATGGTCCTACACTGGAGCTGGGAGGCGCTAAAGCCGCCCAGGGGAGATGCCTGAAACCTTTGTGTTTTATTTAGCCCCTTCCAGATTTCACCCCAATTTGTCTCTTATTCTGGCTGGCTCTGATTTGCATCCTTCGCTTTAATAAAGCTTTTATTGTATGCGCAGTGCTTTCCTGAGCTCTGTGAGCAGTTCTAGCAAGTGATCAACGTGCGGGGGTAGTGGGACCTCTGAACTTGCAACTGGTGTTGGAAGCGAGGACTTGCGGAGGACTATGTCCTTAACGTGCCAAGTTTGGCCTAACTCTGGTAGTTGGTGTCAGACATCACTGAATTTCTCAAAACTCATGTGTAAGATCTTGGCACTTTTTTTAGTTTGGTAACTTCTCTCAGCTTCATTTTTTTAACCCTTAATTTGGGGGTCATTCTTGTCCTGTTTCACAGGGTTAATTATCAAAATTAAAAAAAAAAAAAAAAAAAAGAATAAATAATGTGTGTAAAAACTACTAATAGTGCCCTGGCTGGTGTGGCTCAGTGCTGGCCTGCGAAGCCAAAGGTTGCTGGTTTGATTCCCCAGCCAGGGCACATAACCAGGTTGTTAGCCAGGTCTCCAGCCAGAGGTTCTTAGCTGGAGGCAGGTGAAAGGCAACCATACATTGATGCTTCTCTCCCTTTCTTCCTCCCTCCCTGCCCTTTTCTCTGAAAAGAATAAATAAAAAATCTTTAAAAAAATCAAAAACCAAAAAACTAATAGCAAATAAGATCTGCAATTTTAAAACCTGTAATGGGCCATCAAGTTATATTAATATTATTGCAACAAAATTAAATGGGAGGCATAGGCATTCTTGGCTTAGGTGAAGCTATTCAGTCGTTCATCATGCAAAAAGTATTGAGTTTGTACTATGTACGGCGCGCTGAGGTGACGGCAGTGAACAGGTCAAGACTCTGGCCTGTGGGGCTTACCTTCTGCTCGGGGGAGAGGGAAGGAGAAGGCAGATCGTTAAGACTGTGATTGTTGTGAGGGGAGCAGAGGGTTGTGATCAGGAGCAATAGCACTGGAAGGGGAGCTCCTTGAGGCAGAGTGGTCAGTAAGGAGCTCTCAGGGGAGCGAACATTTGAGCAAAGATTTTAAGGAAGAGAAGGAGAGCGTTTTTTTCCGGCAGCAGGACCAGCAAGGGCAAAGGCCCTGAGGTGGGAGGGGTGGGTGGGTCTGAAGAACAGAAAGGAGGTGTGTGTGGCTGTGTGGGCACAATCTAAGGTGCTTGGGTTAGACAATGAAGGGCCTTCTTTGCCAAGGAAAGGAGTTGGGAGTTTTATTTTAGGAGGGATGTGAGGCTTGGATAGTTTTCTGTAGGTAAGTGACATCAATTGCTTGAAGACATTCCAGCTGCTGAATGGGGAAGAGGAGGAGCAGGAAGAGGGATCATCAGGAGACTATGCAGACTATTCCCAGGAGGGCCTGGCGGACAGACCAGAACCGGTCAGATTTCAGATATGCTTTTAAGGTAGAACTGAGAAGACCTGCTGATGGATTGGATATTGGTGCTGGGGGAGGGGGTGAGAGGAAGAAAGGTGTGTCAGTTGGGTCCTCTGGGAAGCAGATGCTGAGCAGTCAGGAGTGTAAGAAGGGATAATATCTGAAAGGAGAGGGGAGAGGAAGCAGGAATGGGCGGGGAGAGCCTCAATCTGATAGGCAGATTAAGTCTTCGGCAATCCATGGGGGAACTTCAGAGCAAAGAGGTCTCATGAGAGGAGTTCCCATCAGGCACAGGTATCCAGAGCCTAGCGACCCTCTCTGCTCTCAGCCACTGCCCCAATTGGTGTGGGGCAGTGGGTTGGGTGTCATCCCGCAAACTGAAAGGTCGCTGGTTCCATTCCAGTCAGGGCACCTGCCAGGTGCATGGTTGCGGGCATGTGAGAGGCAACCCATGGATGTTTCTTTCACAACCCAGTCTTTCTCCCTCTCTTCCCCTCTCTCTAAAAATGAAACAAAATCTTGAAGAAGAAGAAGAAGAAGAAACAGAGACAGTCCTGAAGATGCTAACAGCTCCCTGTACTTCTTGCAGCTGATTAGCTAGTTCTTCCTTGAAGACCAAGTAGGGCACCTCCCTGGTTGGCTTTTCCAGGGTTCCAGTGAGCTCTTTCCTAACAGGGGCTTAGAAATGGAGTCCGTGCATAAGCACAGGCTATGGCTGTGCTTGGTCTTGGGGCTGCACGTGGTAACTTACTGTCTCCCTGCTCCATTCCCCACTCTAGTTTCCACTCTCCTCCCTGCCAGAGATGATTCCATTGTCATCGTGCTGGTCCTCATGGCTTACCTGGGGGTGTCATCCAAGCCTGTGTTCCTGAGGAGGCCTGAGCCCCTGATAACCTCATCCATTCCAGGCTGGGCTGCACTTGCCATTCGTGTCACAGTTGGGCAACAGGGTGCCAAGAGGTGTCTGAGTGGATTACCTGAGTTCCACACACATCTCTGCCCTACTGTGTAGCAATTCTCCCTCCTTTTGCTGATGAAGCTCAGTATCCCTGCCTCAGGCCTCACTCACGCCACAGCCTTCCATGTCAGCCAGTATGTGGGCTAGAGCAGTGTTACTAGATGTGGGACAGATTGTCTCCAGAACAAAGAGGTCTAGCAGGCATTGTGTTTACTTCTTTGTAGATGAAGAGACAGCAGTTTATCTTGTCTTTTTAGCAGGGCTGTCCCAGTACACCCCTGACCACTGGACCCAAAAAACTTTAATGAAGGGGCAGCTCCCTGAATCTTTTTTTTTTTTTTTTAATTTAATTGTTGTTGTATTACATCCATCCCTTTTTTGCTCCCCTCTGTCCCCCTCCCCATCCACCCATTCCCCCCACCTGTTGTCCATGTCCATGGTTCCTTTATACTAGGTTCTTGTCTAAACTGCTCCCCTTCCTTGCCTCTGCCTTCCCCCTCCCCCCAACCCCTTTCCCCCTGACCACTGGAGGCCTATTCACTGTATTCATATATTTGGTTCTGTTTTGTTTGTTGTTAGTTTTGTTCACTATTGTCCTGTAATGGGTGAGCTCCCTGAATCTTCACGGAGTTTATGTCCCTCCTCCTTGAGCACATGTCACTTCCAGCTGTCAGTCACTACTTGCTCATTCTCCCCAATCAGTATAACTTCGGTGATGCAATGTGTCAATGTGATGATCTGTGGGACGTACAGAGGGACAAGATCTTTTCTGAATATATGATGACACAGGTTGGGAGAGTTACCAGAGTCTGGAGAAAAACTAAATATTATTGTTCTGTTCATGTGGATGCTGTATCCAACCCTCTTTCCTGACTGGGCTACGGAAGAATTCATTGATCACATGTCATCTCTTTGAAGTTGTATTTATGTTCCAGCAATGAGATCACATCTCACTGAAAGCTGACAGTCATTCTCCAGCTTCAGTCATTCTCCAGGAGCCATCTCTTTTCTGCGGGGGCCACACTGGTGTATTAAACATGTATTGATAGAGACCACTATTCCTGCCTTCTTGAGATCCTTAGCACTGATTTCTATCTTCCCTCCAAAATGGGATATCATTTTTTATTTACCATCTTGTCTGGGAGTTAAGGGGGTGGGGAGAGAGGTGCAATTTCACAGGCTTCGATTTGACCTTCCCCACTGGGAGAGTTCATAAACCAACGACCCCATGTGGGGCCTTTTTCAACAGAAAAACATACCCATCCCAGTTACACATTGAGGGAATGGGGCACTGACCACCAGGTGGGGCCGTGGGCCCAGCGGATCCACTTTAGGCTGGACTCCATTTTGATTTGGCTTCATCCCAGCCCTCTGATGGGTCTGAAGTGACATGTCAGGGGTCTGAACAGCAGTATCGTTTCAGACCCTATGCCCTACCAGATATTCCCTCCCCTAGTTCACAGTCATCCAAGTAAATGGCTGTAAGTTCCCTTGGGAGAAGGACTTGTAGAATTATTACAGTATATGCTTACTGTGATGCTGCAGGTCCTTTCTCCCAGGGATTCAGCCACTTTTTAATTCAATGTATTTTAGGTCTGAAGACAATTTCAGGTCTAGGAACTGGGCAAAGGATCATGAGTTTTTACAGAATGTTTAAAAAATATTTAATGTTTAACTGTGGTAAAAAAAAAAACACAAAATTTATCATCTATACCCACTTGTAAGTGGTTCAGTAGTGTTAAGTATATTCACAATGTTATGCAGCCCAGCTCCAAAACTTTTCATGACTTTGACTGCTTTAAATATCTCATATAAGTGGAATCATACAATATTTGTATTTTTGTGACTGGCTTACTTCACTTAGCGTAATGTCCTCAAGGTTCACCCATGTAACATATGACAGGATTTCGTTCCTTTTTAAGGCTGGATAATAATTCATGGTGTGTATGTACTACATTTTGTTTGTACCATCTTCCTTTATTTAAAGCACACTTGAATTCTTCCACTTCTGGTCCGTTGTGAATAATACATACTTATGAACATAGGTGTGCAAATATCTCTTTGAGATCCTGTTTTCAGTTCTTTTGGAAATATGCCAGGAGCAGTAATTTTACTTTTATAAGGAGCTACCATTAAAAAAATAATCCTGACCTGAGGATATGTTTTTGATTTTGGAGAGAGAGGAAGAGGGGCAGGGAGAGAGAGAGGGAGAGAGGGAGGAAAAGGGAGAGAGAGAGAGAGAGGGAGAAAGAGAGCCATCAATGAGAGAGAGAAACATTGATGGGCTGCCTCCCATATGTGCCCTGATTGAGGACCAAATCCGAAATCTAGGTATGTTCTCTGACGGAATCTGCAACCTATGGCATGCTGGCTAACGCTCCAACCAACTAACCCACCTGGTCAGCACTGCCACATTGTTTCAAAGTGACTGCCCCATTTTATATTCCCACCAATAGTGCACTTGGATTCCAATTTCTCCACATCAAGGGATCACAATTTTTTATTGGGACAACAGTGTTCAGCTTCCTGCTTATCCAGTCTTGCATTCTCTTGATTATACCATATTAAATAATGGTCTTGTGGGCTGCCCATTTCGTCCCTAGGGACACTGTGTTCTATTAACCAGCTCAAATCTCTGTGGATCAAGCTCCTTTGGCCGGCCCTTCAACCTTGCTGGTCATTAAGATCATTGTGACTCTTGGCTTCTATTTGCCTATACTGATGGCGATGATTACTGTCAATGATTGCATCTTCTGTTTCCTGCATAAGTCTGGACTGTGGACAAGGCAGGGTGCTTGTAGCACGTGGCCCTCTGCAGCCAGAGTTGGGTGGAGCGGAGGAAGAGGAAGGTTCTGCTCTAGTGGTGGCTCCAGGTCCACTTTCCCACTGGGGCAGAGAGATTCCACGAGCACCTCCCGGGCACCGCCCCCCACCCCCACCCCCGCCCCCAGCTCCCTAGCACCATAAGCTCAGGGATGAGGTTAGGATCCGTGGCCTGCATGGAGGACTTACGACAAGAAACCATCCCACGGCCTTGTTTTGCCACCTAAAGAAAGAAACCCAGAAAAATGGGAACCGAGGCGAATGCCCTGTTCCAGCTGCTTTTTGTGGTGTTGCATTTGCTGTTGGGCAGGAAAACTTGGCAAAAGCAACCAGATTCCCATCGCTACCACTTCAGACCATCTCCTCTCAGTTTTCATCCAGAGTGATAGCATTACTTTGTTACCCAAACCTGATCACCCCTATTTTACATTTTTCTGTATTTCTTGGGCCGAAGGAGCTGTTGGCTGTCATGGTTTTAATGTCCGGAAGAAGGAAAAGCAATAATGAGGTTGACTGTAGTATTTTTGAAAGAAAAAGGTGAGTTCAGGACTATTTCAAACCAGCAGGAAAGACCGGGGCAATAACCCCAGCTTGTCCAAAGAAAGAAAGAGGAGGAGGGGTTAGGTGTGGGGGACTCATGCAGGTCAAGTTCCAGTCTTTATGAAAATGCAAACTGCCTGGGGCCCCCGATCAACACAGCTGCACCAACCTTTACCCTCCTGACAACTCAGGAAGAGTTGGGAATCTGTATTTTCCAATTGCTCCCCAACCTCAGCACAGCCCTCCCACTCTTGTTGATTCTCCAAGAACTTATTTTTAAACCGGCCCTGCTAATGTTCGCATTCTCCCCATGTCTGCTTCCAAGGAAGGCCACGGTTGGGCTTCCAAGGTTGGGTCGGCGTTGGGGTGAGGCAAGTAAACGCGTTTCTGGTTCCATCTCTTCTTTCCGGATTGAGCTGGGCTGCACTAATTGACCTCGAGGGTCTCAGCTGTGCTAAGTTGGGTGTTTGTTAGATCTCGTTGGCCTCATAATTAGTGCAGAGAATCTAGGTCAACGGCAACTCTTTGGAGTGATGGTCTCAAGGGGCATGAATACAGGCAGGAAATAGCAAACAGGTTCCCCATTCTGTGGGTGGGGTGAGCCAGGGACAGGGAACGGTGGGACTGGGTGTCCTATGCTCAGACACAGGGTCAGGTGCAGAAAGGCGCTAGGCTGTGTGTGTGGTGTGTGGTGTGTGGTGTGTGGTGTGTGTGTGTGTGTGTGTGTGTGTGGTGTTCCCTCCTGTATTTACTCGAGTTTCTTTCCAATCTCTCCATATATGGCGAGGCTCTAGAGCGAGCCGGGGATTGGCTGCTGTTGGTGGGAGACTGGGAGGTAGAAAGAAAGCAGAGAAAGAAAGGAACCAGGCAGAGGAAGGGGGTGGGTCTGTAGCCGAGATCAGAGGGCGCCGAGTGAGGCCGGGTCTGCTTGCCTGCGAGATTTAGAAAGGGAAGAGGGTCTTTGGGACTGGTTTTGTGGGGAGAATGAGGTACAATTTACTGTTGGCAGAGGCGTTGGGAGAGAGGGCAAGACTGTTTCCCTGGGGTCAGAGCTCTAGACAGCACAGTCTGGCTTGTGAAGGCTGGAGCAGGGGTAAGAGGAACTTGCGGGTCCGCCACTTTTCTTTTGCCCGTGAACACCCGATAGCTATGCTGTGGACACAGGGAAAAAGCCTGCAAAGGAACTCAGCAGCTTTGCAGATCAACACCTCAGACAGTCTTCCTACTGGAGCCGGACCAGGCGTGTTCCGCAAACCTGTATCCGTGCCCCCAAACCCCTTCTTAGCAATTTAAGAGGAAGGGCAGAAGTCAAGGGAAATGTCACTGAAACATGAAGCAGCATTTAGTTCTTTACCTGTCTTTTGCCCCCCACCCCGTTCCACCTCTGTGTCCTGGATTTCCTCATCTTCCCATCCTAGTGCTTCCCCAAAGATTTCCGCTTTCCCAGGTCATTTGTGCAAGAATAGACTATAGCAAGGTTGTTGGGATCGATGGGGAAAGGAAGAATAAATACACATCCTAAAAATATCTACTGGCAACTGTGTGGTAAGCAAGTTGCCCCCCACCCCCACTCCATCAGCTCATCTGTCCCAGAACACAGCGACAACGAGGAAGTAATGAAACTACTGTAGGCAGAGGACTGGGACTGACGGAGTTTGGAAAGAGAGGTGCTGGGTGGGGGACCGGGAGCTAGTGGCAGTGTTAGTATCCTCCATTCAGAGCGCCTGTGCTCTGGGGACAGGGATCCGCACCCACCGCCAGGGCTCACTGTGTGCTGTACGTCTAGCAGAAACCCCAGCTTTGTGTTAAGCTCCGAAATTCTTGGAGACAGGAGATCGTGCGATCCCCTCTCTCTGTCTCCAGCCTTGAGCCCAGTACCTGGTGCTCTCTCCCCTTGAAGAAGGGGAGATGAGGGCCACAGCCTGTGGACTGCGTCAGTTGTCGGACTAGAACAAAGTGACAGTGACCTAACCCCATACCCTAGGTCTCATCCCAACCGCACTCCCCCGACCTGAGTTCACAGCGGAGTTCAACTGGTAACAGCAGCCGCAGCCGCAGCTGCCCGAGCTCAGGGCTGGTGGCCAGCCATCCGCTGTCAGGCCCTTCGGTAGGTCGTCTTTCCCCATCCAACAATAACTCCCCGTTTTTGGCAGATGAGGGAACTGACTCAGTCTCATAACTCAAGTCAGAATTTGAACCCAGATGTGTCTGACTCCAAACCTGGGCTCCTTTTGCCACCTTGTGGCCTGGCTCTGGTGCCTGAAGACCCCAGGAGCTCAGTGCCCTGCTCTTGGTGGCCCAGGGTCCCCAAACTTTCCTGCTTTCTCTCACCTTTCTCCTTTCCAGGGTCTCCCTCCATCCTCTAGCTCCCCTGGGTGCCACAGGTAGTTAGCATGTTGGGCAATCCATGCCATTTGTCCTTTCCTTTATGTGGGATCAATGGGGAAAAAAAAGGAAAAATGCAAGATAAAATGTACACAAAGGTGCAGACTTATAAAAAAAGAATTTAAATTCGGCTTTCAGTATGTGTGACAATGGTCTGCTATGTTTAGTGTAGGAGAGGGACACCTGCCTGGGGGACCGAAAAGTCTGAAGACCCAGATTCTCTGACCTGCTACCCCAGGAGCTTCTCAGGTGACGTGCAGGTGGCACTTTGGTGCACTCCACGGGAATATGTTCCTCACAGAAGGGACGAGTTCAGGTAACTACAGGCCAGACCTAGGGAAACCTTCATGACTGTGAGTGGTGGCAACTGAAAGAACAGGCGTCTCTTCCCTAGAGATGGTTTAACCTGGACACATTCCCCATCTTGCTTACGTGCACCGTGGGAGCAACATCAGAGCAGACTAGAACTTGAAGGGTCTGCGTTTCAACGGAAGGATTTACCTTCTTTCCCTCCTGCCCCGTCTTCCTGAATGTCACACTGGGGCAGCCTGTAGCCACCACCTAGCAGAAATTGTCTCCATTTTCTCCCCCTTCTTCCCTCTCACCCCAGGGAGGCTCTAACTTTTGGCTCTGGGAGGTGGGTCTCAGGAAGCAGGTCAGGAAGCCAGAAAGGGGCCCACTTCCAAGCGGTTTTTAACCCCTCACTGACTAGGCTCATGGGCCTCTGTTCCATTCGTCCCCCAGATCGTTCCCATCTTGCCTTTACAACTCTTCTCTGCACCTAAACTCGCTTATTAAACCTGATCTTAGAAACTTCGGGGGAAAGCGGCAAACAGAATGAGCTGCAGAGGATCTACCGTACACAAGAATGCAAGGGAGCCTGGTCGGGAGGTGTCAGCATTGAGGTGTTTTTCTACAGCCGGGGTTTGATTAGCGTTGGAAGAGAAGTTTAAGGAAGGAGTGGGAGGCGACAGGAAACCCAGCTTGGCCAAAAGAGGAACCTGGGCACATGTTTGGTTTTCCCCTTCATCTGACCTAGCTTGCAACACAAATCAGTTTCATTCTTAGTCTGGTTCTTTGGTTGGGGTCACCTCTCCCTAGTTCCTCTGTGCTAGGACCCCCCTTAGCCAAGTGGCCAACCCAATCCCACCCACCCATCATTGTAGCTCTGAACCAGCATTGGGAGGGTCGTGGCAGACGAAGGTGGGCAGATCGATCTCAGCTGGAGCCTGTACGTGAGAAGCGTGTCTAGCAGGGAAGCTGTTCATCCCCCAAATCCTCAGGGCTGGTATCTGTTCCACGTCTGTACGCATGGGCGTGAGGCACTGGCTCACGTGTGGCTGCCACGTCCATGCAGCCACAGCTGGGCAGCTACACTTCTAACCGGACTGAAAACTTGCAACTGGATGAGACCAGCCCCGCCCCCCCAACTTAAAAGCTTTCACATGTCCTCCTATGTGTCAGGATGGTGGCATGTATAAAATGGCCAGACTGTGCCCTCATTACCCTTTCTTTCTATCTGGGCAAAGCTTTTGAATACTGCTATTGGGATCACCTCCTCCAATCTGAGTTAGGTTTCAGAGCAAGGGTGGGGTGAGGAGGGAAGAAAGGGTATTGGGAAAGAAGGGCTGCAGGAGTGTCGGGCATCAGCAAGAGCAACGACTTTGAGTGTGTTTTTGTTTTCTTTTTTTGACTGAGGTAAATAAAAAAGCTTTGTCCTGCAACACTTGGAGATAAGAGTCTGGGCCCCTGCCCCCCGAGTTCCAGACTCTGTCCTCTTCCTTCACATGAGGCTCTTCCGGTACTGACTGTGCTGAACGGAGGTCTGTCTGAGGTGGGCGTCGGGGGTCTGCAGGTCCATCTGTCTGTACAGGTCTCTCAGCTCTCGGACTTCCTGCAGCACCCTCTTCGCCTGGCTCCAGTTCGATGACGCTTCTCCCAGCAGCCGCTCTGTCTCCTGCCGCAGCTGCTCTGACTCAGAATTGGAAGGAGACCGAGGGGGGTCCTTGGCCTTCCGCTTCCCATCTCCCAGTCCCTGAACTTCCGCCAGCAGCTCCTGAGTCTTCTCCAGTTTCCTAGCCACCAGGTCCTGGATCCGGGACAGCTGCCCTGGCTTGGGTGGGAGGGGGGCTGGGGGGTCCTCGGCCCTCGGAGGGATGGCGCAGGGTGGGGCAGCGTCCCTCTGAGACAGGATTTCCTCCAAGGAGGCACAGCGGCCCTTCTCAGTGGGGGTCAACTTCTTGGGTGCCTGGGGGGTGTAGGTGGCCCCCTTGTTTGGCCTTTCCCAAGGCTGGGGAAGGCCGCTTGCCCGATCTGCGGAGGGCTGGATACGGTCCGAGTCTGCCCTCCGCCGGCTGCTCGCGAGCTGGGCCGCCGACTTGTCCAGGTCCACCCGAAAGCTCTCGGCACAAGAGGTTGGTTCTTCTGGGGAAGAGTCTTCCTCCTGGATCAGGTCCAAGGTCAGCATCCCATCTGAGGTAGAGGTCGAAGCCTGGAGAGGGGGCAAACAAAGGGGGTACACTGTCATCAGCCAGCATTAAGTCCTCCCTCCCTCCCCAGTCCTTTGTCTTGATTTGCTATTTCTTATTCCTTTGGTGGTTATTTGAACTTTGTGTGTGTGTGTGTGTGTGTGTGTGTGTGTGCGCGCTTAAAAGTAATTTCTAGCCCTGATTGGTATGATTCAGTGGATTGAGTGCCAGCCTGAAATCCCAAAAGTCGCCAGTTCAATTCCCAGTCGGGGCACATAACCAGGTTGCCAGCCAGGTCCCCAGCTGGAGGCAGGTGAAAGACAACCATACATTGATGCTTTTCACCCTTTCCTCCTCCCTCCCTTCCCCTCTCTCTAAAATAATAAAATCTTAAAAACACACACACACACACACACACAAAAAATGAAGTAATTTCTCCTGCTTGTTTCCCATATTATTTTTATTGAGAACTTCCTATAAAGTATTGTTTCCCTCCTATCATTGACTCTAAGCATCACATTGGGTTTGACTCACAGGATGTTCCGCACAGCACATCCTTTTCCATCTCATCTTCTGAGCCACACACCTCAACCCCCCTCTGCTATTGGGAACCCCTTGCCTTCTAACAAAACTTGTTCTTGTTTCCAGAATACTCTAATTAAAAAAAAAGGGATAAGGGGATTCAGCTGTGTGGATACAGTTGCTCCAATCACTGCTCACTGAAGCCTTCAAGGCGGGCACGGTTACCTGCCCCACTTGACGTGAAGAGCCACGCAGCTTCTGAGAATCCGAGAGTCAACTGCAAAGCTAGGTTCCAACCCGGGTCTGTTTGATTCCAGGGCCTACTACGTTCCTTCTACCCGACTGCCTCTTGTCCTAGAACCTTAGCGAGAAACCACCACTTTGTATGTTAGGGGCGTTCCCTGTGATCCTGCCTCCTCCCAATGCCCGTAGAACACAACGCTGTTGCCTGGCAGGACTGCTGGCCACCAGGCAGGAGCTTATATTGCCTTCGTCACTTTCCCTGTGGGTAGACCTCACTTTCTCCAAAGGGTGATGACTTGATTGAGGGAAGGACTTTTAAATCCAGAGTAGGTGCTGAATAAATATTTTTGAATTGGAGGAATCAGGCAGAGGGGTGGGATGTGGGCCCTTGGAGAGACAGTCCTGTCTGAGATGGACATGGAGGCAGCAATTATTCCTTTCCTGCAGTCTTACATACCACAGCCATTAGGTGTCCCCGAGTTGGTGGGCGGCGTGAGTGTTGGATTTTTGCCCTGTCTCTTGTGGGGTGGGCGAGATAGCTGTCTTCTTCAACGGTGACCTGAAGGGAGGCACTGTGAGTTATGCTCTTTAGAGAGAAGCTCTGTCCCAACCCATTGTCCCCTGAGGCCCAAACATGCCTGGACTTGGAAATACAGCTTTCCCATGACCTGCTTCTGAGTGAATCCAAGGGCAAGGGGGTTACTGGACGTTAAGGGGCTCCCCAGACTAGCTCAAGGCTGGCTCAAGCATTGCAGAGTGGGGAAGGAGGAATAGCAGGAAAGACTGGAAGGGTAGAAAGAGAAAAAGGTTTTCCAAAGGGAGCTAGGGAGGCAGCAAGTCAGCAGGGCCGCGCTCTTCGGTGAATCAGTGTCTCCTGCCCCAGCGCCCCTCTCCCCGCAGGGAGCCCCTGACCTCATCCAAGATGCGGTTCTTGGCCCGGGTGATGGCAGAGTTGAGGGCGTTGATCCACGATTCCTTCTCTTCCGGACTCACTGCCAGGAAGATCAGGTTGGGTGCCTGTGAGGGGGAGATTCTTGATTCAGCCAGGGTTTTAGAGTTGGTGTCTCACCTTGACAGTGAAGAAATAAGAAATTGTCATCCCATCCTCTCAGACCCAGCTCCTGGAAGGAGAGAGATTCTGCCTTCAGTTAACCGTAACTTCAGGAAACCAGACTATTCCTCCAAGTGTCACAGCGTGGGGGCTGTTTTAGAAATAACCAAAGAAGGGCTAGAAAGGGTGTTGGATATTACCACGGCACTGGAAGTAATCAGAGGTGGTTTGGGAAAGGACAGTACTAAAAATAAAAAGTTTTAAATGTTTGGAAGAATAGTACGTGACAGCTTCCCTCTGCCAAGAGAGTAATTAGATTCAGAAATTCAACCAGGCCTGGCTGGTGGCACAGTGGTTAAGGTGCCGGCCTGCGAACCTAAAGGTCGCAGGTTCGATTCCCCAGTCAGGGCACATAGCCAGGTTGCAAACCAGGTCTCCAGTCAGGTCTGTGGCTGGAGGCAGGTGAAAAGCAACCATACATTGATGTCTCTCTCCCTCTCTCCCTTCCCCTCTTTCTAAAAATAATGAAATAAAATCTTAAAAAAATATATTTAAATAAAAAAAATGTTCTTTGCCTGTTTAAAAAAAATAAAAGAAATTCAACCACCTATCGGTACAGAAAAATGATTTTTCTCCCAGGAGATGGGTGTGTGTGCATATGTGTGTATGTGTGCACAAAACAGCCGGAAGGGAGAGAGAGAGAGAATGACCTTTGTTTAAAGGCTGATTTGCCTGGAGGGAAAGAAATGGTCATAATAACCTCAGGTTAGATAATAAAAGCTGGTGGCAGGAGAGTAACAATCCAGGGCCTTTCCAGAGAGAGGGCTGAAGGGGAGACCCTGGAGGACCGGTCCTCCCCTGCCCCCCGTGGCCCTGACCAGGCTGGTGTTCCCGTGGCCAGAGGTGGCAGGAGACACGTACCGTGTTCCCGGGCTGTTTAGAGTGGGCGAGAGTGAACTTGCTATGATTTTTCTTGCTCCTGCTCTTGGATTTCCGGAGCTCTTCACACTTCTCGTAGTCACTCAGGTCAAACACCTCCTGAACATTTTTCTCGTCTTTCACCTAGGGAATGGAGGAGCGCTGGAGGTGAGGTGTAAGGATACAATTCCTTAGTCCCTCCCCTCCTCCAAGTGGTTAGTTTAGACCAATCTGGGAACCAGAGTTGGCCAGCAGAGAGGAGGGATGACAGGGTAAGGAGGCAGGGCCATCTTACCCAAGGGCCACAGAAGCTGGGCTGCGGGGGACAGCGCTCTGGGGCAGCCCTCACCCCGGCCCTGACTCCTCAGGTGGGTTTCCCTTCCAACTCCTCATTCCCTCTGTCCACCGCCAAGCTGCCGGGTCCAGAGTTGCTAGAGTTGCTCCTCATGATGAATCCCACTCTGTCCCTCTTCCAAGGGCCAGGCTTACACAGCGACAGGTGAATCCCATCACCCTGAAGTAAGCCAGACCCGATGGCCCTGGATTGTCTAGTGTGAGGAGATGACTGCAGGGCCAACGTCAGGGGATGCTGCAGGCCATGAAGGGCTGTCTCCCGACCTCAGGTTTATCTTTCCATCGATGCTCTCGTATCCTATGTGGCTCTCTCCCCGAATATATACTATCAGGAAGAGTCATCTACCTCCTTCATTTCAGGAGTGTCAGTACCAGAGGGATAGCAGCTGCCTGCACTGTTTGTTCAGCCAAATGGAAAAATACGCCCGTGGTTCCCATCCCTCTTCTCCCGGCAAGGTGCTGTGATGACCCAACCTAACCCTCCGCTTGAAAAGTCATTTCAGCCAGCCACCTCCCTCAAGGTAAAGATGAACTCACACTCTCCTCGGAGGACTAAACTTCAGACTTGGAAGGAAAGTATTCTGTCATCTCTTTCCTTGATTTCAGTTTGAGGCTAAATCCCCTTACCGCCAGGAAGTTCCCTTTGTGTCTAAACTTAGGTCTTCCTGCTTGCAGTACGTCTTATACCCTGCTTCTAACCTTAACAGGTTAACCCACCACTTTGGTCTTAACTCTCTTACTGTATGTCTGACCAGACACTGTAATTCTGTCTTCATCCTCCAACCCCACCAGCATTTTCTGGATGCCACAAAGCAAACTCCATTGGCATTTCTGCCAAGGTCCACTTTAAACCTGTCAGTTCTTTCTCCTTTTCCCTAAGATGTCCCTCACAGTCCCGGTACCCGGTACTGTGGCTGATGACTGGGCTTCTGAGAGGACAGGAGACAGTCGGTGGCCCAGATGAAGCAGCCTGTGATTGGAAAACTTATTCACCCTTTGCTGCTTGAGCCCAGGGCTGGAAGACCCTGGCAGTGAGCTGGTCCCGTTTTTCTCGGGAGAGAGACCAGCACTTGTCTTGCTAAAACTAAACAAACAGATAAAAGTAGCTGCGTCTCTTCCTTGGGAGGCAATTCCCTGACTGGAATTATTTCCCAAGAGTCTCCAGTCTCCACTTGTCAAGTTTTGAAATAGGATGGTGTACATATGCGGAGGTGGCTTGATCCACGTCCTGGTTCTCAACAGCCTTGAAGCAGGGAAGTGGTTCCCTCTTCTATTCCCAGGCCCATCTCTGGTCTCGTGAGCATTCATCCTTCTGACTTGCTGCTGGGCCCAGGGGACTGACACAGGGGACAATAGTCATGTCCAACCGCACAGCCCCATTCAGGTGGATGGCTGCTACTACATCCACTCTGTTTCTGTCGGGTGGGGCTCCTCCAGGGCTCTCCCTTTTCTAGGGCTCCTGGGCTTTAGGCTGGAAAGGGACCAGATGCCTTGAAGGATTATGGGTAGAAGTGAACAAGATGCTGGCAAGGAGCATCCAAGAACAATTCCCAGAAACCCTGGCAGGAGTGTAGGATGATGCCTCACTCCTCTTCTCCCCCTCCTCCCTCAGAGTTGAGACTATCAGCAGGGGCCAGAAATCCGGGAGAGGAAAGTGCTGGGTGTGTATTTGTAGCCAGGGGAAGAGAGTTACTTGTTCTGTTTTCCTTAGGGGAAGGGAAAGGAGGGGGGAAAGGAGAGGAAGGGAGAGGGTGTGTGGTTTGGACACAGCAGATAAGGAGCCCTGGGAGGGTGGGAGACAATGATAGAGAGGTTGGCCCTTGGCAGGGCAGGGGTAGGAGATGGCTCAGACAACGGTAGGACAAGTACACGCCAGTCCCCAAGAAAATGGACAGTTTCAAGACCCTAATTCCCCAAGTCTTATTGATAATGACCCATCTTCCAAATTCAATCCTTCCTTTCCCAATTTTTTGTCCTTGGTCCACAGGGAGGGATTTTTTTCCCCCGTTTGCCAAAAAAAAAAAAAAAGGCCCCAAGTCCAACTTCCTCCACCATGAGGGCTTCCTAAGGTCTAGTTTCTGTGCCTTTTCTAGCCCCATGACTGCAAGGCACCCTTTGACTGAAAATGAGGAAAAAGATGATTAACAACAAAAATACCGAGGGATGTCTTTGGTAGAGACAGTTGCGGGGGAAGTAACAAAACAGGGCTATTGCAAATTCTAGAGGAGAGGTTAGGCATGTTCTTACATTAACATGTATATTACAAACATGACACTGAGTTTCTTTTTTAAAATCTACTGGCTCTGGAGCTTTTGCCAGGCCAGAATAAAGCCAGGAGTCCTCTGTCAAGTTTCACCTTCGGCCCAGCCCACGTAGCCTAGAAACGGGCTCCAAAGAAGAGTAATATCAATAGGCCTGTTTCCTCTTTTCCTAGGCCCTTCTCAGCAAGGGCAGTTGGCCCCATGACCAGTCAGATGCGTCTGAGTCAGAGGGCACCACACATCTAGGCTGAGGTCCTTCCATCCTTTCCCCGGTCCCTGCACCCCTTCCTCACAAACAAGGATCAGCCAGGCTCTTTCGCCCCCAGACTTTGTTTTTGGACAAATACAGACAGACAGATGCCTGGTCCCTTCTCCCTTTCACTGTTCTCAGGTTTCCCTCTGACGTGTAGGAAGTTCTCCCTGATTGCTCCCTGGAGTTTCCTGCTATTATGAAGTTTGGGGGAGGCAGGAGATACACTCAAACATTTTTTTTTTTTTTAACTGGAAAGCCAGCAAATTATGGAAAATTTTTCTGTAGGGTTGGGATTGGGTGGAGGTGACCCTTAAAAATAAATCCTCTGACTCTGGCCATGCGGCTCAGTTGGTTAGAGCATCGTTCAGTGCACCATCGAAAAGTTTTGGGTTCAATTTTCGGTCAGGGCACGTACCTAGGTTTCGAGTGAGCCCCTGTTGGGGCTTGTACAGGAGGTAACCAACTGATGTCTCTCTCTCTCTCCCTCCTTCTTTCTCTAAAACCAATGAAAAAATGTCCTCTGGTGAGGATTAAAAAATAAAGTAAAATAAAGTAAATCCTCCCGTCAAAAGTCTTTTCTCACCTCACTCCATCACCAAGTTCTCAGCTTAGTGTCAACAGTCGAGTTTGGACACTCTGAGGCGGGATCTCTTTGACCCTGGCACTACTTAGCTCTTCCCTAGTAGTCTCAGTAGGTGTTCTGTTCTCTAGGGCTGCGTGTGGGTCTGTTTCGATACCATAAAAGGAGTTATTTACCTAAATATAGCCAACTGTAGAAAGCAGAAGAGGTTAGAACTCAGGGAGGACTTCCCAGTTGGCCCCTGGTGAGGGAACACGGAATGGCAGGCTGGGGAGGGAGGGCCACCCCACGGGGAGACACAGGACAGTCTCCTAGGCTAAGTTGCAGGAGGCAGGGACTGGAGTGACTTCTAACCTATGGAAGTTCAGGTTCTTAATATTCCTTCGTATTATTGATTCCAAGAATTAGAAAAGGGAGAGGAATCTAGATTCGATGGTCTTGGTTCAGGTTCTGACCCAACGCGGCCTGTGGTTTTCATTTTAACTGTAGAGCCGAAGACAGTCACATACAGGGATTCATAACTCCAATTTTCTCCCTTGATACAAATGCGGGAGCAGGAAGGGGGTAAAAATGGGTTCCTTCTTTTTGTTTTTTTTTTTTAGCGGAATTGGGGATGGCGTGGAAACAGAGGCATGGCTTATTGGCTTCAACAGAAATATTACCGTACAAATACCCTACCTGAGGTCATACAAGACTGACCCTAGGCTGTATGGGTGTTTTCTGTGATTCCGGTCACTTCTTTGACCTGTTTGTGCCCCTGCTAGAGGCAGGAAAGGGGGCGCTAGCTGGGCTGGGGTTGGGGGACAGGAAGGGGTGTTGAAAAACCTACTGTTCACAAAGTGTTTCAGCAGCAGTAACGGAAAAAAAAAAAATCCCACTTCAGCGCTTTGCAAACTTCAGAGGCCGGGTGAGGGTAGGGGGCAGCAGGGGACACAGAACTTCCTGGATGGGATATCATCAGAGTCAGAAAGATATTTGCAAAGAAAAATCACTAAATAAGATGCACACCCAACTTCTAATTTTAACTCGAGTCTCCTCACGAAAGGGGTGACCTTTTCCAGCAGATAGAGGATGGTGGCAGAGACCAACTTGCTTTTGGAACTACACCGAGTGGGGGTGTAAGAAGGAGCCTAGGAGCAGAGAAGCCGCCGGCGGAACGCAAGGTGGGGAAGAGGCGAAAAGAGGGAGAGCTGGAGGCAAAGGGCACTTACCTCCTTCTCCGCGATGTAGAGCTGGTCCCCTTTCAGCACCACATAGCGGTTTTTCCAAATCTCCCTGAAAATCCCTTTCCCGCAGTATTTCCGGACCCAGCCGACCTTCTCGGGCAGCGCTGACTGATGATTTCCATCCTGAGGCCCCTGCCCCGGGGGCAAGAGAAGACAGAGTAGTTAGGTGACCACAGCTTTTTCCTTCTCTCGGAGCCCCGCGACCCTCTCCGTTAACCTCAGCCCTTCTCTGTGGGGACCGCCCTGCCGATGGCTGGAGCCCGGGAGCCCGACGTCGGCTCCCCACTTCCTAGGAGGTTCTCACCCTGAGGGTCTCCCCCCCACCCATCGCTCTCCTCCCCCTTCTCCCAAATAAACAACTGCGGCTGCGAGGGGAAGGGGCCCGAGCCCTGGTGGCCTTCGGATCGCCGCCCAGCCCCGCCCCCGCCCCCCGCCTGTCCACGCAGCGACCGATTAACGGCGTTTGATTTTATTTCTCATTGTCTCCTCGGCGCCGCAGAGCGCGAGGCGAACTGCGGCCGGTCGCCCAGGGGACGCGAGCATGGGGGTCGGGCGGGAACTACGCCAAGTGACACCCCTCCCCGAGTAAACAAACAAAAGCGCCCCCGCCCCCGCGGTGGCTCGACGCGGGGCGGCAGCTGGGCGGCCGGGGCCGGGCCGGGGGGCGCGGGGGCTCAGGCGCCGCGCGCGGCCGCTCGAAGCCCCGACGGGCCGGGGTCCCCGGAGCACAAAGTCGGCGGCGGCGCGGGGCGGGCGGGCGAACTCACCCTCTTGGCGGAATTGTTCTTCTTCATCATTCCCGGGGTGCGGGCGCGGGGGCCGCGGCCAGGGGCTCCTTCCCGGGGAGGGTGGCGGAGATGCCCCCGGCGCCGCCGCCGCTCCACCCTCCCTCCCCCTGGCGGACTCGCCTCCTTTGTAGCTCCGGTTACACTAAGGGCCGGCCTCCCTGGCGCTCGCACACACGCGCACGCCCGCTCCCCGCCCCTCGGCGCCCTCCATCCCGGCGCCCACGCGGCCCGGGTCCCCGAGCGCCCGCCCGGCCCGGCCGCTCGCCCGGCCCCGCGCGCAGTGGGAGGCCCGGCCGGCGCCCCGCGGTTCCATCCAGGGGCCGCTGACGTTGCGAGTTCAGAATGAAGGGCGAATCGCTGAGCCCGAGCTCGTGCGCTCCCCCCGCCCTCCTTTGTTTCTCACTCGCGAGGGCGAAGCAGACAGACCGACGCAAACCCAGCCGGAGACCCGGACTCGGACTGGAGAGGGAGGCGTAGGGCCCGGGAAGAGACCCGGCGGACCTGGCGGGGGAGGCGGCGGGGGCGGATGGCGGGGTTCATAGAGGCGAGAGCTGCGGGGAGACGGGGATAACCCAGGTCCAGCTCGTCTCCCTCCCAATCCAGAACAAAAACTAGCGCTGGAGCTGGGAGGGCGCGTCACCGAGGACTGGAGCCCACCTCTCGGGTGGTAGGGACAGGGGCCTGGGCAGGTCGGATGGTGGGGGAAGTTGTATTCTTCACAGGGTATTCGGTTTAGGGGCACGTGGTGGAAGAGAGTTAATGTGAATACACCCTTCTTCCAGTTTACAAAGCTTCAGGCCTTACTTTGAGCCCGTTATGCCGGAGAATAACCCTAAGTATGATGTTCAATGAGCTCCATTGCAGAGCGAAAAGTGAAACTAAGAATGGCTGAGCGATTTGCAGATACACCCTGTAAGCGCTGACAGGAATCGAATTCTGCCTCCGAAGCGTGATCAAGTGGCTTTAAGGATACCTGGGTGTCTCTCTCTCCCTGCTGCGCCGACATGGAAAAATCCCATCCTGTCTACCTCATCGGGTCCACTGAGGGGAAGGGATCAAGGCGCACAGGATGCCCTGACTGTCACTCCTTCATCAGATCTGCCTTAGAGCCCACACGCCGGCATCTTAGTAACTCCATGGTTTTCCTAGCACTTATTTAATGGGAAGAGGGGTCAGGAGACCTAAGTTTAGGTACTGGTTTCATCAACTGCTCAGTGGCCTTTGGTCAAGTCACGGGATTTCTTTAGGCCTCAGTTCCTCCACATACTAAAATAGTGAGGGATGAACGCCAGTTCGATTAACAAGGTAAGTCAGGGCAATGTATGAGGTGACCTGTGAAAGTCCTTTGAAAGTTGCCCACTAGGACTAATTATTAAATAACAATAAGCTAACCAACTCATTGCCGGGCATATAGTAGGCACACAACCATAAAATGAATAAAAATCCCTGGCACGGAGGAGCAGGGGAAAGAGGAAGAATCCGTTTCCCAGAGGTATCTCAAGATGAAAATGTGGGCCAAATCTGTGGACTGGTTTGCCTTTTTCTGGCCTGTGTCAAATGACAAAGGCAGCTTCTCTCTTTTCCAAGGCCCGCTTATTCCCTAGTTCACTAATATTCCTCTTAACCTCTTTACCTTCTCAAAATACTCCTGGATTTTGAAACAAACAAGGGCATGCAAATCAGCGGACTTAAGTTACAGCAAGTTACTGGCTAAATAGAGTTAGAATTCAGGTTTTCTGACTCTAGTCTTACTGTGTAGGCACCACAACACACTTATGTACATACCTGCCTCTTTCCTTCCCACCATCTCTTTCCCACCTTCTCTGTTTATAAAGTGATTTTTAAAGAATGAGGAAATCCAGGATATAATCATAAGGGAGGAAGCAAAATGCCCCCATGAGCCAATGGAAAAATGAGAGCTGGCAATGATCTTTTGAAGGCTTGCTGGCCGAGAGGTAGTTTGGATCTATAGCTTCAATAGATTCTGGTTTATGGGGAAAAAGGTAATTCATGACTTGCCCCATCTTCCTCCTCTGCTGTTCTGCTAGTCAACAAATATTTGAGTACCTCCCGTCTGTGAGGTACTAGGGTCCCGGAATGCTGCATGAAGCAGGAGTGGGAGCTTTGTGGAACATCAGAGAGAAGGCCTGCTAAAATATCAAAAGCCTCCCAAAGTAATTTTCAGATTCCAGAACAGATGCATGTGGGCTGGAGAACCTTCCCTGCCTATCTGCTCCTTAAGATGTTACATAAATCTCTTCTCTCTCATTAACTTGCATGGCTGCACTGCCTCACCATCCTTATCTTCCTTCATTTGTCCCCTTTGTCCTGTTACTCACCTCTCTTTCCATTCGTCATGCTCCGCACTCTTCTCAAGATGACTTCTCTCTCACTAGGTGAGCCTCACGGCACCTGAATTAGAATCTCTCAATTGAGACTGTTTCCAAAGACGAGTTCTTAAGTGAGAAATCTCAGAGTAAGAACTTTCGGGATCCTTTACGCACATTCATATCACTGTCTTGTCACTGAGCTTGACACCGCTGCACACACAAACCACAAAAATAACTCAAGCCAGTTTCCCTTTGATGGAGATAAGATACTGGGGGACTTGTGATCAGGTGACCTCCCTAACTGCATCACCATGGACAAGACACAACTTTTTCATTGTTGACATTATTAAAAAATAGGTTTTATTTTATTATTTTTAGAGAGAGGCAGAGAGGGAGAGACATCAAGGTATGGTTTTTGCCTTTTTCACCTGCTTCCAGATACGCACCTGGCTGGAGACCTGGCTTGCAACCTGATTATGTGCCCTGGCTGGGAATCGAACCAGTGATCTTTGAGTTCGCAGGCTGGCACCTTATCCACTGTCACCAGCCAGGGCTTCTGATTGCTGTCCCACATTCCCCATCTTTGCCTGCCTTCACTCAGCCCTGCCCCCACAGTTGCTTTATTCTTCACCTATTTTACTAATAACTCCACATAAGGGAGGGAGAAGAGACCAATCAGAGACAAGGGCCTGTGAATTGCTGCCTGCAAGTTGATTGGACAGGGGCTATTGTCCAAACATTCGTTTAGCTAAAGTACCGTGGCTTTTGTAGAGTGAATGGGACTAGGACATTTTACTCAATGGAAGAGAGGTTATTAAAATCATATGGGACCTTATTAAAAGGGTTTTAAAGGGACAGATAAAAAAGTAATAATGTAATTGGCTCAGTAAATCAATAAAAATGTGTCTTTGATCCACATACAAAGACATGCCTTCTTTTGGCATCTGAGAGTAAGGCTCATTCCTCAGCCTCCTTGATATTGTTAGTTCAGTAGGCATAATGGAAACAGGTGAAGAATGAGGAGAATGGTATAAGAAAAGTTTCCGTTCTTATTCTTATTCCAGAGTTATTTTGAGAAGAGGAAGGGAAGTGCAGGTGATCTTGCTTGGGAAAGGGAGGGTTCTGTCTATTTGAAAAGACTATGTAACTTACAAATATTGCAGTCAAAATACTGCCTCTCAAAGTCTCACTTTTTTTTTTTTATCATTATTAAAAAAATGAAGAAGCCCTGGCTGGTAGCACAGTGGATAAGGCGCCGGCCTGCGAACCCAAAGGTCACTGGTTCGATTCCCAGCCAGGGTACATAACCAGGTTGCAAGCCAGGTCTCCAGCCAGGTCCGTAGCTGGAAGCAGGTGAAAGGCAACCATACATTGATGATTCTCTCTCTCCCTGCCCCTCTCCCTTCCCCTCTCTCTGGAAATAATGAATAAAATATTTAAAATAAAATAAAACAAAATAGAATAGTTTTTCCTTTTCCCCAAAAAGGAAAAAAAAAACACACACACACAACAATTTTTTTAAAGTACCTAAATGGACCACAATGAAAACAAAACAACCTAGGGCTTAGCTCTTAGCTATAATAGGGATGAAAGCCTAGGGCTTCAGGAGTGTAAGGTACAAAACTGCTAATTAAAGCAGTGGGAGGGCTGACAGGAATCCAATCATTTCGTGCAGTGATTTTGTATGCCTACCTTAGAGAAGGAATCAATTGTATTTAGGTGATCGGTTAATTTCATTGAATGTTTTAGTGTTCTAAGTGCTTTATCTGTATTATCTGCTCTCATTTAATCCTTACATTCCTGTGAGGAAGGTACTTTATTACTCATTTAATTTGTTAGGAGACTGAGCCACAAAGAGACTGAATGACGTTCCCAAAGCCACATAACTGTGATCCGGATTTGAGTCTTGGCTCATGGATGCTTGGGAATGTTGATCAACATAAAAGAAAGACAAAAAAATATAATAAACTTCCCAGGCAGAAACTGGGCTCTGGTTTTTTGCTGTGACTTTGAGGATGACATCGTTTCCTGGCACCAATGACAGCATCACTTTCCGTTGCTTTCAAGAGAAGTAAAATTGACACCAGAATTTAATTGCTTTGATACATTTTAAATATCCTTTGGGTGGAGGCAGTGCCTTCTCCATGTTGCATACAAAGCCAGCTCATGCCTCAGCTCATGAATTCCCATAAATAGGAACCCCAAGCAAAAAATGAATCACTTGTATCTTTGCACAAAGTGGGTTTTTATTGTAGTCATACATGGTTTCCCAGGGCCACAGAAAAATGCAATTTTTGGATGAGCCTGTACAGAAACATGATGAGTTTTCAGAAATGACTTGTGCAGGAATGTGGTTAATACGAAGTAAAAAAGGGTCAAGAGCAAGAGTGTGTGTAGCATGTATATCCGATGATTACTTTTTAAACTCCTCTAAGCTCTCACAACCCTTTTGTTAAGTAAGATACTAACAAAATTCATTGGAAACAAAAGAGATTGTGCCATTAAATACAAGGGATACATTTATTTATTTGGTAAAGAAACCATGAGAAAAGTGGGTTGGGATGGGCTTAGACTGATTCTCAGCTCATCCCTGGGAGCCTTGGCGTTGGTGCCAAACGCTCAGGAGTCAGCAGGCTGCCTGGAGGTTAGGAGAACAGGCACAGAACCCAAGGCTCTTCTTCTCCAACACTTCTGGTCCGCAGCAGAGCCTGCCACGCGCAGGAGGGGCAGCCCGCCATTCTTCGTGCCTCTCCATCACCGTTCACCTTCTGCTGGCTGACCTTGGTGCGACCTGAGAGCTCTCCTTGCTTCGGCTGTGCAGTCCCGAAGACAGGACTTCCTCTAGGAAACTAACCGGGAGATGGGAGGTTACTCAAAGGGAAAAACAAAAAGGCATCTTCCAAAATGGAATATCTTGTCACGACCTCTAACTAGCTGGAAAGATAGGACTAGTGCGCAGGGCGTCCTGGGCATGGACGGAAGCATCAGTTCAGCACTAAACGTCCAGGCTGGAAGGAGAGCCCCGGTGCCCTTCCCAGGTTCTCCCTGTGTTTCTGAGCCTTAAACTCGTAAGATGTGTGAAGACTATTATTTCAAGTTTGAAATATCAGAATGTTTAAGGGTACGGCTACTTTATTAACTCAGAACCATGTTTCTTCAGCCCCTCTTACCATTATTATTTATTGAACCAAACCTCATTCAACCTCATTATTTTATTGAGGACCCTCAGGGGGAGGGTCAAAGGGGTGAGAGGACAACGAGATCCCACATCCTTGGCCTGGCCAGTCAGGATCCCCCCAGCTTCACAGTCCCTTAAAGCTATACGTACTTTTTTCTTTTCTTCTTCTTAAGATTTTATTTTTAGGGAGAGGGGAAGGGAGAGAGGCAGAGAGGGAGAGAGACATCAATGTGTGGTTGCCTTTCACCTGCCTCCAGCTACGGATATGGCTGGAAACCTGGCTTTGCAACCTGGTTATGTGCCCTGGCTGGGAATTGAACCAGCGACCTTTGGGTTCGCAGGCTGGCATCTTATTCACTGTGCCACCAGCCAGGGGCAGAGTGGGACTTTTGCTCCTTAGACTGATTCAGCCTGGATCTCCAGGGGTTAGCACAGAGGTGGACACGTAGTAGGTGCTCAATAAAGGTATTAAACTAAAAGGCTGACTAAATGAATGAAATGAAATATACCCATTGGCAAGAGAACCATCTCTATGGTATGACTGTTTTAGGCAGCAGTTTTAAATGTTGCATTCACTCTCAGGACAGACCTACAGCAGACAGAGGGTTGGAGGGATGACCACATACCTTGTTATTACCATTTTTGCATAGTTTTAGACCTGGGAGATTCTGAGTTAAGAGGATTTAAAGTCCAGACTCTTTTGCAAAAGAAAAGAAAATGGTGAGGTAGAGGGAAAGAAGTAGAAGCAAATCTGGCCTGGCTTTTTGGCCTGTTGGGACTGCAGACATTTGGAGGTCAGAAAATGACTTTTAGTAAGGATGAAACATATGTATTGGGAAAAACTATAGGGATTTATTATGTGATCTTTGCTTCACTTTGGACTCGGCTACATGGTGAAGGCGAAGAGTAACTCCCTGGAAACTATACTTAAAGATCCTCTTTTGGGTATCAGCAAGACCCCTCATTCTTGACTGCAGGGAAAACACTATTCCTATTTTCCAAGCCTAATTTTGTTACCTAGGGCCACCACTGTAGCTTTAAAAAAGTATCTATTTGGAGCCTTTGGTGAGTCATTGCAGAATGCTTTAACAATTACAGGCGATGAACATACTGATTTTTGTACCCCAAATTTAGACTGTTGAAAAACAACAACAAAAAATGATTTTTCTTTTCTTGGGTTGCTTTAAATCAGTCTCCCTTAAACAGCAAAAAAAAAAAAAAAAAAAAAAAAAATCCCCTTCTGTGGTGGTACCACAATCTGAGTCAATTCTTCTCAGTTCAGAACAAGCATTTACTGAGCACTGATTATGAGGTAGGCACGGAGCCAGGTGGCTGAATGAACACCTGTGATTCTTTCCTGTACGGAGCAGATACACAATTAAAATATAATAACATAACATAACAGTAATAATGGTGAACACATATTACTGTGTGTCAGGTACTGCTCTCATGAGATAGAAGCTACCTTACTTTATGAAGAAATTGAGGCACAGGGAAGTTAAAGCCTTGTATCTTGAAAGTGAGAGTTGGGATACAAACCCAGACAATCTGACTTCAAACTTAGTTCTTATAAATAAATAAATAAATAAATAAATAAATAAATAAAGGCAGGCTCAGTGGATTGGTGCCGGCCTGTGAACCCATAGGTAGCTGGTTCCATTCCCAGCCAGGGCACATACCCAGGTTGCAAGCCAGGTCTCCAGCCAGGCCCATAGCTGGAGGCAGGTGAAAGGCAACCACACATTGAATCCTGGACACTTCCCTTCACACTCCCCTCCATGTCCTCCTTTACCTTTCTTCCTCCCTCCCTCCCTGCCCTTCTCTCCGGAAATAATAAACAAAATCTTTTAAAAAAATTATTAGGACAGTGTGGGGGGAGGTGGGGGTGAGTGTAGAGGGGATAAATGGTGGCAGACAGAGGTTTGACTTGGGGTGGCAAACACAATGCAGAATACAGATGGTGTGTTGTAGAATTGTGCGCCTGAAACCTGTATAATTATGCCACCCCAAGAAATTCAATAAAAAGCAACAAAATTATCAAACTGATTGCGGTGACATGGGTTAATACGATAGAAGTTTCAAATACACAATTCTGTAATGTCAGTTTGCTTTTAAAAAAAATTTTTTAAAAAAGATTTATTATTTTTAGAATGAGGGGAAGGGAGCGAGGCAGAGAGGGAGAGAGACATCTATGTATGGTTGCCTTTCACCTGACTAGCTACGAACCTGGCTGGAGACCTGGCTTGCAACTTAGTTATGTGCCCTGCCTGGCTGGGAATCGAACCAGTGTCCTTTGGGTTCACAGGCCAGCATCTTACCCACTGTGCCACCAGCCAGGGCTTAGTTGGCATTTTTTAAAAAGATTTTATTTATTATTTCCAGAAGGAGAAGAAGGGAGAGAGGCAGAGAAGGAGAGAAACATCAATGTACGGTTGCCTTTCACCTGCTTCCAGCCACAGACCTGGCTAGAGACCTGGCTTGCAACCTGGTTATGTGCCCTGGCTGGGAATTGAACCAGCAACCTTCGGGTTCACAGGCCAGCACCTTATCCACTGTGCTACCAGTCAGGGCTTCAGTTGGCTTTCTTAATCACGATGCAACACTGGCTGTCTGCAGTATGTTAGGTGAAGACAATGCTATGGAAACACACAAGGCAGGTTTGAAGGACATTTGAAGCTGTTGGTGGTGGTGCGAGCTTTTAAATGCCAGTGGTCAAGGAAGGCCTCACTCAGAAAATGGCATCTGAGCTAAGAGCTGAATGAGGCCAGGGAGCATAATCTGGGGGAACAGCCATCCAGTGCAAGGCCTAGAAAAGAGGCTGGGACAGCCGGAGTGACATGAATAAGGTGTTGGGTCATGAGAGATGAGATTAGAGGTGGTAAGGAAGGACATGGAGGGGAGTGTGAAGGGAAGAGTCCAGGATTCCAAAGAGACAGAAAAGGAATGGCTGTGAGGTTGAAGGACCAGCTAAGTCTAGTTTCTGGAAGCTAAGAGATAAAAGTGTTTCAAAATGAAGGGACTGATCAACTGTGTCAAATGCTTGATAGGTCAAATAGAATGAGTGCTCAAAGCCAACTCTGGAATCAGCCACATGGAGGCCCCTGGGGACCACGACAAGAATAATTTTGGGGCACGATGAGGGTGAAAAGCCCAAAATGAGTGGCTTAAGAGAAGAGGTGAGGTTTGAAGGGAATGAGAGTTTAAGAGCTGCTATGTAAGAGGAATTAAAGATAAGGAGTATAAACAATTCTTGAAGAATTTTGTTATGAAAGAGAACAGAGAAATGGTGCAGAATCTGGAAAGAAGAGGGCTTCTAAACATGGGGAGAAGCCCTGGTTGGTGGCACAGTGGATAGGGTGCCTGTCTGTGAACCCCAAAGGGTGCTGGTTTGATTCCCCTGCCAAGACACATAACCAGATTGCAAGCCAGGTCTTCAGCCAAGGTTCGTGGCTGGAGACAGGTGAAAGGCAACCATACAGTGATGTTTCTCTCCCTTCTTCTTTAAAAAAAAAAAAAAAAATGGGGAGAAACAGCATGTTTCAGCACTTATGTAAACGATGCGATAGAGTGGGGAAACTGATTCAGGAGAGGAGTAGCAGAGGTTTGCAGTGCTGTCCTGCAGTAGGTGAGGGGAAGGGATCTGGTGTCCAGGGGCAAGTGCTGGGTTTAGCTAGGAGCCAGAGGGCAGTGGCGAGATGGGAGCTGTTGTCCTAATGGCTTCTCTTACCAGTTAATGCACCTCTTGAGTAATATCTCCTTGATCTGTGTATCCTCAGTATAAACTAGATGGCGAATTCAGGATTTGCTGAATAAACACATGAATCAGATTCATATTTTGTAAGAAAGTTTAGACCCCAGCTTAAGTGTCATCTATCACGCTAAGCTCTTCCTAAATATCTGACAGCATATTATCAGGAACAAGAAAAAAGGCTGGCATTCAACACCTATGTCTGAAAATAGTAGGAATGTCATACACAGAGAGATCATTCTGCTCCTCACTGATGTCTACTGTACCCATAAAGAACTTCTCATTATTTCTCAAATATGCTGCACCATTTCCCCCTCGTATACTTAACTATGTTGTTTCCTCAGCCGACTGTTCTTTCCTTCAATGGAAATCAAACTTACTCTTCTTTATGTCTAGCTCAAAGGTTATCTACTCTGTGAAGCATTTCCTGATTACCCTGCCAGAATAAATTGTTTCTATTTAGGACACATTTTATTTAACTCACATACATTCATACTTCTCATATTTTTGTACCTAAAACCCCCTAACAACAGAAGAGAGAATTTACTAGTCTAGAGGGTATAGTCCCAATTGGTTTATACCTTATGTTTTTCTTTGTGGTCCGGGATTTTATTTTAGAAATGTACAATTTTATTTTTCATAAAGGAACTTTTAAAAAATTTGAGATAAATATATTTTAAAGGATTTGTCAGTTAAATTATTTAACTCTACCTCTGAAAATATCCCCAAATTATTTGAAAATGGATGCTCCAAAAGATGTACCATGTTCCTTTTGTGGCTCTGTGAGTGCCTGGGATTAACCATGTCCTAATTTGAGAAATACACATTGATTTGACTCTCCAATTAGACCAGTATCATCAAAGATAGGGACAGCTTATTCTCTTTGTACTTCACTCACTTCCTTGAATTGTAACTTGTACAAAAGCAGCTACGCAATAAATATCTTCCTTCTTGCTTCCAAATAACACAATCATAATATTTTGCCAATATCCTTGGCTCACATTTCTTCTTACTGCTCTTGGATAGAAGCAACATTAGTAAACAAAACAAAAACCCAACAATGCAGATGCCCATGAACAGATGAACACACAAGTAAGCGGTGGTATGTTCACAAAATGGAATGTTACACAGCCCTGAAAATGAATGAACAAGGTTACATGAACAATACATGTGAACCTCAGAAGCAGTGCTAAGTGAAAAAGATACTATTTTTTTATAAAGTTCAAAAACAAGTAAAAAATAAAGCCCTGGCTGGTGGCTCAGTGGATTGACGCTGGCTTGTGAACCCGAAAGTCATTGGTTCAATTCCCAGCCAGGGCACATAACCAGGTTGCAGGCCAGGTCTCCAGCCAGGTCCATAGCTGGAGGCAGGCTAAAGGCAACCATACATGGATGCTTCTCTCCCTCTCTGCCTCTCTCTGAAAATAATAAATAAAATCTTAAAAATACAACAAAATAAAAAGTTCCCAGGTTAAAAAACAAAACAAAAAAACCCAAAACAAAACAAAACCAAAACCAAAAATAAGCAAAATTAAAGAACACACTGTTTAGAAATACATAGTGATAAATAAATGTTGCCTCCTCCCCCATTGCAACAAGGAAACACAAAATTTAGGATAGTAGTTACCTATTGTAGGGAGATAAGCAATGTTAATTAGAGAGAAACTCACAGACAGATTCATGTTATTGGCAATATTCTAGTTCTTGGGTGAGGTGAAGGTGAAGGATTCTGGGCTGTTTCTTCTATTATTACACCATCTAACATATGTTACATATATTCTTTTATAAATGTAAAATATTACATTTGTTTTCCAAACAAATTTTCTGTGGAATAGCCCTTGAGAAACACTAAAGATAAAAAATAGTTCCTTGATTATAATCATTTTCACTGAGGTGGTTTTATCCTATGACATTTTCTTACAAACAACATTAACTACCTATGCAGCTTCTCCTTCCCAGTTCCCACCTTAGTACTGGCTTATGAATACACAAAAAAGCAAAGCAATACAAAGCAAATAAATAATTAAACACAGCCCTTTGCCCTATGTCCTCCCTCACTGAGAAGAAATAGAACAACAACAACAAAGCAACCAATGGGGCTCTGCATTTTTTTATCTGTTTTTTTCTCTCTGCATTTTCCATTCTTTGGAGTATCATGTGAGGTGAAAGGATTGCCTTCATAGTCCACACGGCAAAAGATTCATTTCTCAGGTATAGAACTGCCTGTACTACTGGTTACACAGAGGTCTTGAAAGGTTATTGCCTGAGAATGAGAAGAGCTGTAGATGTACTTTTTCACCAGCTGGAACATGTGAGACAATGTCAGTTTGTCAGAGCAACCACAATTACAGGAATAGAACTGGTGACCACCATTTCATCAAAAACAAACAAAACAAAAAAACAAGAAAGCAAGCCCTTAATAACCTAACTGTAGAAAGCCTAGATGCGGCTGACCCCACGTGAGTCTGAGAACTCTGGGGGCCTCAGAGGGGAAATTCTAAGTGAGCACAAATGGAAACAGAGCTACTGAATTTTTTTCTCCTCACAGCCCACAGAAGTCATCTGGCCATTGGACTACCTGCCCCAGCATGGTCTTACTTGGGAAACTAATACAATTCTGCTCTTGAATGATGTGGAGGTGAGGGTTTTCAAAACAAGTGACTTAGAAGTATGCGTGGTGACACAGGTGGTGATGGTGTATATCCAAGGTCTTTTTTAGTTTATTTCCTCTAAAGTAACAGTAACAGCAGCAGTAGCAACACTGATTGAGTGCTTACCCTGTGTCAAATTCTCCCCTAAGCATTTTATATATATAGAATCATCCAATCACCATAATAATTATATGAAGAAGCTATTATTACCTCCATTTTCCAGTTGAGAAAACTGAGGCACAGAAAAATTAAATACATACAGTGGTACCTTAGCAAGCAACGATTGAGTACTCAAAATTCGATGAGGGCCAGGTTTGATGAGTTCTGAAGCACACAAGTACCTAGACTACAACTTGCTTAAGGTCATACAATGAAGAGCACTGGAGCCCATGCTTTTAATTGCTGCCTCTTTAAAGACCAAAGAGTACCAGGGGGCAATTTATAGATAACAGATCCTATTCCAGCTCCAAAGCTCTAATGCTAGACCGAGTGAAGGAACAGAGGTCCTGATGGATGCACCATTCAGTGGGGGAAGGTAACACAGTTCTGGCAAGTGGGGTGGCAGCTCGGGGCTCTGCGGAGGCAAATCAGCTTGATACTTGGCTCTTTAATAGTCCCAGTCGCATCACGTTGACCACTTTTAAAAATTTGTGGAACACTTTTTTGCAATCATAAAAAGTCAGGGATGCAGGTAATGTAGGGAATGATGTAAATGGGCCCCTTTTATGGCACTACACAGCATTTTTGAGGTTTTCCTTCCATTTAAAAATTTTCATTGTTTAACCCCACAAATCCTGAAACAAATATGCAAATACTGTATTGGGTCTCACATCCTACACAAAAAAGCCTATCCTACAAATTGTAAGAGATGAGACCATTTTCCTAAAACACAACGTTTCCAGCTGCAACAAACAGAAACCTATTCAAACTAGCTTAAGCAAAACAGAAAGTGTTCTAGATGGCATGAGGGTTGGTCTGGGGTCTGTCGCTGGGCTAATTCATGTGAAGACCTCTCTTAAGGGCCTGGAATACAGAGATGAGGCTGCTTTGAAACTGGATAGTATCCATCTCTCTCATTTGCTCATCTTTATTTTTGTCTCTGATGTATTGGTCTCTTTTAGTTTAACAATGTTTATCTGTTCTTTTCTCTCTGCATTTGAGTTGAAGTGAACTTTTTAAACCAACTCTTTCCATACAAATTGATGATTTTTAAATTTAGGTTTATTTGTTTTAGTCTTCAATCTGCTTTTTTCTTTAAAAAAAAAATTGTTTATGCTATTACGGTTATTCCCACTCTTTCTCCCTTTTCCCATCTCCACACAGCCCAGCCCCATCCTCTACCCTCCCTTAAATTTAAATATATTTTTAGGAATCAGGAGCAGCTAACCTCAGTTTTGGCAAGGTCATGGTATGAAGGTATGAAATGGTGAAACTTTTCTGGCTGGCAAATTGGTAATTTGGCATCTTAAAGTTGCAGGCATTTCATCTCAACGTTGCCAGTGGTGCCTGGAGTCTGGGATCACTTGAATGGGAGCTTGAATTCCAGCCTCGCACTTTCTTGCTATATGACTTAAGGCAAATTATTTAATTACTCCATGTTCCAGTTTCTTTTATTTTTATTTATTTATTTTTAAAGATAAAAAAAAAATTATTTAGAGAGAGGGGAGGGAAGAGAGGCAGAGGGGGAGAGAGACTTCAATGTATGGTTGCCTTTCACCTGCCTCCAGCTACGGACCTGGCTGGAGACCTGGCTTGCAACCTGGTTAGGTGCCCTGGCTGGGAATTGAACCAGTGACCTTTGGGTTTGCAGGCTGGCATCTTATCCACTGGGCCACCAGCCAGGGCCTAGTTCCTCTTTTAAAAATTGGGATCACAATAATATCACCTCTTGGATCGTGAAGATTAACTGAGGTAATATATGTAATGAAGTCAGCAGACTGTCTCTGGACTACAATATATATTTTTATAATTATAATTATTATTATTTCAAGTAAACAACTGAACAAGAGTATAAAGTGCATATATACGTACACACACATATGTACATGTATATATATATGAAATGATGTTTCTTTACAGCACTGTCTATAAGAGTGAAAAATTATAAACAATGATAATCAAGTATTTTTTGTTTTGTTCACCACTGTACATCTAGTCTCAAGATAGCTCCTGGAATACAGTAGATGCCCAATAAGTATTTGTTGAGTGAGCAACAAACTGAGGATTGGCTAAACAAACCATGGCACATTCAGATGATTGAAAGCTATTCAGTTATAAAAATGACATATGTATTTTAATGAGAGTACATGCATAGTATATTCCCTTTTATTTAAAAATCTATGTGTATAATTAATAGGAAAAGGTCCAAGAGGCTGTTCAGCAAGATGATGACATTTCCTATAGTGGGGTGACAACAGCAGAGATATTTTTTATCCTTTTTTGCTTACCTGTATTTAAATTTTTTTTCCTACAAGGATTATGCATTGATTTTGAAATGAAAACCTATTTTTATTTTAAAAAATGTGTTATGTTCCAGGACACAAATAAATTAGATTCAGGGATACATGTATATTTGAATCGTGAGTTAAATTCAAAAAAATTTTAAAGCATCTTATTCATTTATATGCCAATTTTCTCATTAGACATTGAGATCCTTGAAGATACAGAACATGTCTCCATCTTGCTAGCACCTTACGCAGAACCTTACACACAGTCAGCGCTCAGTAAATGCTTGCCAGTGACCGCACTATGCTCCTTTGCGGGAGGAGAGAAAACACCCCCAAATCTCTACAAAGATGGTTCCAACAGTTTCAAGGCTGATCCTGAAATACCCAGAAGTGAAGAAGAGTCTCCTCTGGATTCCTCCCGCTTTGAAATGCAAATTCTGTCACAGGATCCTGAATTTTCTGTAAATAATTCAGAGAGCGTACCAACTCGTGGTTACAGGAGAAGGTCCACGTTTCTAGTGTTACCTGTTTAGGCAGAAATCTGTCAGTACCTGTTGATAGCATCATTCAGCCCCTTGGCAGCTACAAATGTATTCAGAGGAATTCAAAATGCCACTGTTTTCTAAGCCCTAACCTGTACTCTCTACAACAACATTAACGCTATTGACTGACTGTCTGAAATGTTATCAACATTTAGGCAGCATCTCAGGTAGTGATGAAACTAACAGCTGCCACTCGTTAATCAGGTTTTTATTCAAAAAGCAACACTGTTGTAAATCTCATTCTAAATTATCTTTGGATGGCAGAACGCTTAAAACAAAACGAAATGATTCCTCACTTTTGTACCATTTCCTCCCTGTTCTGACTTACAGTATTTTCCCAGCAGGCAAGAAGCTTCACAACTGGCCATTTGATAAAAACATATTTAGTAAATGGCACTTAACAAAAAATTACAGCCAGATAAATCTTCTTAAAATATTATTGCAACTGAGGTGTCCAGAGACATAGGTTGTCAGAGTTCAATTTCAACTTTACCGCTTTTTAGCTCTATAACTTTGGACAAGGTACTTCTCTACACCTCAATTTCCTTATCTGAAAAATGAGGTTGATGATAATAATAAAAATATCTACCTTGTTATGAGAATTAAACAAAATTGAATGGGGCAAGCAGCACTACCCAATAAAAATGTAAAACAAGGCACATATTTGAGCTGCTATGTAATTTTATTTGTTTTGATAACCATGTTAAAAAAAAACACATTAAAAAGGTAAAAAGAAATATGTAAAAAATTTAATAGAATATGAATTAACCCATAAATCCAAACATTACCACCTTAAAAAATTATTAAGTTGATATTTTACACTTTTTAAGTCCCTGGAATCCAGTATACATTTATACTTGTAGCACACCTCAAATGAGACTAGCTACATGTGGGCAGTGGCTACCTTACCAGATAGCATACATATACAACATTAAAAGTGTCTAGCACATACTATGTGCTAAATAAATTTTAGTTCTTAGTATCACCATAATGCCCCTCCCAGGAAAATGCTAGGGATCAGTGTTTCTCAAAGCACGAAACTCATAGCACAAGCTGATATCAGGTGGCTCTAGGTGTCATGAAATGACACTGAATTACATAGGGAGAAACCATTCCTTCTTAAATTATCTTTTTATCCTTCTGACCATATCAAGGAAGAAGTATCAGTTTGGTATTACAGTGCTTTAAAAAATTCAAAAAAATTTTCTATTGAGACATAATTCATAGGCAATAAAATTTACTAATTTAAAGTATATTGTTTGATGATTTTGACAAATGTTTACAGTCATTTAACCACTTCCTCAATCAAGATATAGGACATTTTCATCACTTGAGCCAGGGCTTCTTAAAAATCAAGAAACTAACAAAACCTCAACAGTAGAAAGAGCCATAAAGCCCACCCATACCTTTGAATACATTGTGCCAAACTGCTTCCCAGAATAGTTGTGCCAGTTTCTACTTTTACTAGCCATATCAGAGGCCGCCTCACTGCACATTTTATCTGAGGGAAATAATCGGGTGGGACAAGAGTTTATCAATATACAAGATATTTACTGCAGCATTATTTATATCAAACAAAAATGTAAGTAAGTGTCCAATAGTAATGGTGAAAGGCACATCCTTAAAACTGAAATTATATAGATAGTAAGATGATTTTAAGTATTAATTAATGGGAAAATGCTCTCAATATAATTAAAAATGAGAAAAAAACAAGTACAAAACTGTATAGACAATGTGATCCTAATTGTGTCAAACATGAAAAAAAAAACCCTCCAAAACCGTTACGTAAAGAGAAAATATTAGCAGGAAATATGCCAAAATAGTAACAGTGCCTAACTTTGAGTTGTGGTATTATGATTTTTACTTACATATTTGATTTTTGTATTAAATAAGCATGAATTACCTGGGGGGAAAGCCTCTTTTCCTTCATTTACCTTTGCTACTTAGAGAGAAAACAAATGAAAAAAATGGACCCATTAATAATCGTGCAGCCTTCGCACTAAGGAGGCTTTAACTGAATCCAGTCCGAGCACCTACTGTGTGTGGCCGGTGTTGCTGGCCTGAAAGGAATGTGGCAGTGAGAGAACTGTCATCTGGGGTCACCTTCTAGTGGGATGCATCCTCCCAGTCAAAAATCTTAAGAAGCACTGAGGACAGACGCACTGTCCTCACCTCCAGGGCAGGTGAGGCTCAGGCCACGACAGTACTGCGGGCTGAGACACCCACCTCGCCTCCCTCTTCCGCTTGCTTCGATTCTGAACACAGAGAAGGCAGAGGGATTTCCTCTGCTGGGAGAACAATTCCTCCACATGGATCTGCTTCTTGGCCTCTTAGCTCCCACCGCTAACTTAACGTGCCAACTGCTGCCAGCAGGAACGGGGACTCTTTTAATATTGATTAACTTGTGAAGTGAGAGGCAAACTGGCTCAAAGCCCAAACCCAGATGCTCATTTATTTGCAAGGTAGGGTCACGCGCGTCAGAAACACAACTAGAGGAGCAGCTCAGTCTACTGTAGGTGAATAAATAATGGGTGGAGTTCATTTAAATACATCTAAGAATCTGCTCCTTTGTTTTTTGGTAACACATGTTTATTTTGAACATTTAAGAGAAATAATATTTCTCTGAATTCACATTAGCTTTGATAGCCAGGGTGATCCTGGTAAAATATAAGTCAGCTGTCATGGTTCTTCTCAAAACTCTGCCAATGTACACAAAAACTTGCACACAAATGTTCACAGCAGCATTATTCCTGACAGCCAAAATGTGGGAAAAAACTCCAATGTCCATGACTGACAAATGGATCAACTATGATACATGCATATAATGAAATGTTATTTAGCCACAAAAAATAATGAAGTATTCAATATAGGCTACAACATGGATGAACCATGAAAACATTTTACTAAATTAAAGAAGACACTCACAAAAAAGACGACGTTACTTGATTTCATTTACACGAAATGTCCAAAACTGGGAAATCTACAGACAGAAGCAGATCAGTGGTTGCTTAGGGCTGGGTTGGGGGAGGAGGTCACCTTTCTGAGGAGATGAAAATGTTCTAAAATGGACTGTGGTGATGGTTGTCTATATCTGTGAATACACTAAAAACCACCGAACTGTACACTTTAAAGGGGGTAAATTGTATGATATATGAATTATAGCTCAACAAAGCTGCTTAAAAAAAGACCCAAATCCTACAATGCTCTCTTAACTCATGGTGAAAACTCATCCTCACAATGTCTCTAAGGCCCCCCTTGAGGTCCCTCTGGCTGTGTCACCTCTACTTGTCTCTGGCTCACTCCACCCCAGGCCCTCCTTTGACACGCTGCATGTGTCTTAGGACACAGCTCTGCTGTGCCTGGGATGCTCTCTCCCCGTGGCTTGGGCTCTCACCCCCTTCCCTCCTTCAGGCCTTTGCTCAAATCTCTCTCGAATGCAGCCTTTCCTGACACCATCCTGGGTGGTGTGACTCACCCCACCCCCCGCCCCCATGCACTGCCCATTTCCCATGACCCTGCTTTGCTTTTCTTTACCTTCTGATTTTATATCACATTTATTTAATTATTTTTTAAAAGATTTTATTTATTATTTTTAGAGAGAGGGGAAGGCAGAGAGGCAGAGAGGAAGAGAGACATCAGTGTATGGCTGCCTTTCACCTGCCTCCAGCCACAGACCTGACTGGAGACCTGGCTTGCAACCTGGTTATGTGCCCTGGCTGGGAATCGAACCAGCCACCTTTGGGTTCACAGGCTGGTGCCTTATCCACTGTGCCACCAGCCAGGGCCACATTTATTTATGTATTAAGTTTATTGTTTATTTCTACCTTCATATGAAAATATAGGCTTTATGAGGGTTTAGATCTTTGTTTTATTCAAAGGTATCCCAATACTCAGGAAGTATTTGAGGACTGAATGAATGAACTATTGCCTATGCTGTTCTTCTCTGTTAAATATTTATTTACCTATTCTAGAACAACATGATTTCTGGCTCTTCCACATCGATATTGGTGAAAATATTTGTGGTGCTATAGAATTCATGTCATATATAATTCCTAGAAATTAAAATCTGACTTATTCCTCCTTCATTTACGACACATTAGGCCAGTATGACTAAGGAGACAAAGAGGAAAGCTGTAAGTGGGGAAGGAAGTGAGTCCCTAAGAAGTGCAAACACTGAGACAGGGGACAGCAGTGTGCACACTGCACGGACCCCAGACACAAGTAGACTGGCTGGTCAGGGCAGAAGCTGCTCAATCCATCCACTACCCAGCATCCTCCCTTGGGCAATTTTTCTGCCCTCAAAAAAGCACGAAAATTGTGCCTTAAAGAGGTGCCTATAATGACTACCTTTTATTTCTTTGTGTTATGTACAAAAGGAGAAGGGAAAGCAATAAAAAATTCATATTAAACTTTATATGGCTATGGAGAGAGGAAAACATTGACTGCCTATCTTTACTCAGAAGGCAATTTTATTAAGAATGTTGCTAAGGAGATAATACTGTAGCTTCTGCAATGTTCTGTGGTATCTTGGCAGCAAATATATATTTCCATTTTATTTTTATTTTTTATTTTAATTTTTCCATTACCATTACTCCCTCCCCATACCCTCTTTCACCTCCACCCTGCAAGCTTCAATTTTAAATGCTGTTTAAATCTAAACAAGGAGAAACACAATTACACCTAATTAGAGCAGGCCCTCCCTATAGAAGCAAATCTTCTAACTGCAGGCCTGTAGAACTCCACTTCATTGTGACCAGTGCTAGAATCACTGAAAAATATTGTCCCCAAAGACCCGTTTTAAAGAAATAAGGTACTTAAGAAAGAACAGCTTAAATTTTAACAGTGAACACTAAGTTGAATTTCATATTCAATTACATATTTCCTTTTAAATATCTAAGGAATATCTCTTTAGGCATGTTTTGTCTTAAGATGCACCTTATCCATAGGCCCTATTTTCTCACCAAAAATTACATTCACTTTTTGAAATATACCAGGAAGGGTCTTTGGCCATACCACCCTGAATGTGCCCGATCACGTATGAAATATACCAGTGAGGGAAGGAAAGAATTTTTTATTCTTTACTTTTTGGTTTTGTCTACAACTAAAATTTCATTTCAATTTACAGAAAGGGTCATCTCAGTGTACCAGGTAACAGAAATAGAAGGTATCCCAGGATGAAGGTGGTTAAAATTGCTACATGAGAGGTAAGGGTTCATGTAATTTTCTAGCATGCAGGAGACTAATTCTGACCATTAAGTATCTTGCCCCAATTCATAAACTAGTCAGTGGTGGTGCTGGGATTTGACCGCAGGATAAATCTATAGTGATTTCAGTTTTTATTTACGAGATCTGGGAAATCAAGTGGCCTATATGCCAGAAATATCCTGCAAAAGGTATTTCCCACTCGAGAAGGACAGTAGCTCCACATGAGTGCATCCTTTCCCAGCTACCAGGTATTCTCACTTTCCTGCTTAGTGGGACATGCACTAATCCAAATCCCAAAGCATATTCTACATGACTGCAAGCATAAAAAGAGGAAATTCATCCTAACACATCTAGAGGTACTGTTTCCTGGTGTCCACAGTTTCTCAAAAAATTCCTATTTCTGTGCTGTAGAGCTCTTGAAGTCAAGGCTGAAGCAATCCACGTGTTACAAAGGAAATGGCACAAATAAATTCCCCACAAAAAAATAAGCACCAACAATTCACAGAAACAAATCACTCGAGTTCCCTCCACCCCATTAGAGGCTTTTATTGGTAGCTCACAGCAGCCCTACTATACCCAGGTATAAAACTGATTTTTATTTTATTTTATTTTAATTTATTTACTTTAAAAAAGATTTTATTTCATTATTTTCAGAAAGAGGGGAAGGGAGAGAGGCAGAGAGGGAGAGAGACATCCATGTAATGGTTGCGTTTCACCTGCCTCCAGCCACAGACCTGGCTGGAGACCTGGTTTGCCACCTGGTTATGTGCCCTGGCTGGGGAATCAAACCTGCGACCTTTGGTTTCGCAGGCCGGCGCCTTATCCACTGTGCTACTAGCCAGGGCCTGATTTTTAAAAATTATATTTAAAAATAGAAAATTAACTTTTCTATTTACTGAGAGTATAGGATTTCAATATGCATTACAAGTTGTGAGCTTAGCCCAACTGACCATGTCCACTAAAAGCTGAAACTATGTTGCTTCCAATTATACTTAAGCCTTTAAAATAACTGATCTCTGAAATATAAATTCCACAATATTTTTACTAAATGATTAATCTCATTATTAACTTATTGGTTAGAGGCAGCATATTTGTTAAAGTAAATGATAAAAACCTTACAGTGGATCATTTATGTATTGCAAACATCAATTTTTTTCCAGGATGGAAAGTCCCTCTTCCTAAAGTTTCATTGGTCAGGGGCCAGTGAATGATTGATTCAGGATCTTATTGACAATAAAGTCAAAGAAATACCAAAAGTGGCTAGTTAAAAGAATCTAGTCTAAAGCTTTTACAAAACAGCTGTACTTACTGAATTTTACATAAAATACTTTCTCAGGCTCTGGGACATTAAGGAAAAACCTAGATGTTTAGTTTTTTTCTTTTTAATAGCAAAATGCAGTTTTAGTCATGGTACTATGAATTAATCAAACACATCTAAAAATATATGCATTATTTTGTTTGTATGTATTGTGACTAAATTACAAAGAAATACATAAAAATCTTTGCTAATCTATTTTTCCACCTAAATCCAACATGCTTAAAAAAACTTACTGATCCTCACCTGAGGACATGTTCATTGATTTTTAGAGAGAGAAAGGGAGAGAGGGGGACAGAGCAGGAGGGAGAGAGAGAGAGAGGAAGAAAGAGAGAGAGGGAGAGAGAGAGACATTGATGTGAGAAACATCAATCAGTTGCCTCCTCAATATGTCCCAACCAGGGATTGAACATGCAACCTAGTTATGTGCCCTGATCGGAAATCAAACCTGCAAACTTTTCATGTATGGGACAACATTCTAATCAACTGAGCCACCCGGCCAGGGCTCCACGATATTTTTAAAATTGAGATTTAGATGTTGAAACTTCTACTATTTCAAGTTGAAGAGAAGATGTCACCTTACTTACGCATTGGCTATGTGGCTACAAATACTTAGTGGGAAACTAACTCTCAGAGGATTAATTAAGGGTCAACTAGTCTTTTTGAATTCTGATATTATAGCCTATTTAAAAACATACATCCATGAAAGAATTTATTAAGATTAAGAAAATAATATTCTATATAAGTAATAAGGATAATAATAAAGTAATAAAGAAAACCTTCTGAACCCTAAAGTATTAAATATTATTTAGAGAGCAATACAAAGTCAGGCATTCAAGTTATACTTCTGAAGGAGATGCATAGTGAGTAAAAGCATGGACTCTAGCTTTTAAGTCTTGGCTCTCTCTCTTATTAGCCATGTTTACTTGGGTAAATTATTTAACTTCTCGGTGCCTCAGTTTCCAAATATAGCAGTACGTATCTTAAAATGAGAACTGAAATGATTTAATATATGTAAAGTACTTAGTACAGTGAGTGCCTAGCACCTAGTAGACGCTCAATAAATATTAACTATGAAAATAATTTTTATTAGCAGCAATGGGAGCAAAGGAAGAAAACTGAATAAAATGGTTGTGATAGTATGGTGTAACTCCTGTGCTCAAAAGTATTCAATGGCACACCATTGACTTGAATTAGGTACAAAAAACCTCAGTTTGACATTTTAGGATCCAGGGCTAGCCTTCAAAATAATACCAACTAATAGTTTTCAAATGAGAGAAAATTATTCACAGGATGTTGGTACCATTTTTTCCTTTCCCAATATGATAACCATGCTGACACTTCCATTTCTGGAGAAAAGGCTGACTAGATTAGGCGAACAGTCTCTTGCACTAAAACACATGGAAATGCTGGATGAAAAAATGACAAACATCCTTTTAAGTAAACAGCTAACCTCTTAAGAGAGTAAGAGAGAACTCCAAGAGTCATCACAAAAAGGGAACCAAAACTCAGGCTGATAAGCATAAACTGACGCTGTGACCCAGCAGGTATGCGCCAATGCTCATAAACAAGGACACTATATTAAACAGCCACAGATGGTCAGGAGGCTTAGCCCTCCGTAAGAGTGGGAACTAAAATTGAGACCCCTACATAACGTAAAGGCCCTCACTGAAAAGCTAGACTAGAAAGCCAAAAATCTATCTGACCCAGGAGATGACAAGGACACTTGAACCCTTTAGGATAGAAATTAACATTAAAAAATAATTCCAAACTAATTATACTTTTCAGGTACTTGGCTTAAATGAATGGAAAACTATGCAAAAGAGATACATTTTCAACTTAGGTCCCTACTAAGTCCAATAGATAAAACTTTATTTAAGATAACTTATCCAAAATTACCGAACACATGTAAACATAATTTTTAAAATTAAAAACCAAATGGACAAATTAAACACAGATTAGACATAGCTGAAGAGAGAACTGTTGGACTGAAACATTGATCTGAAAATATTTCATAGAAGGCAGCACAGAGCAATAACTGACGGATAATATCAAAGGAAGGTTAAGAGACATGAAGAATAGATGAAGGAAGACCTAACAGCTTATAGGAGTTCCAGAAGAAGCCAGGGGAAATGGAAACGAGGCAACATTGAAAGAAATAATGACCGGAGGCTCCAAAACGGCTGCAGAGTAGCTGGACGTCCCGTCCACCTGCTCCCAGACTTGGACTGGTCTTGCAGCTAAGCCACAGAGCAATCAACTCAAAACTCCAGCAGAGAGTCAGTGAGAGCGTGCGTGCAGACAGGGACAGCAGCGCGGGGAGTGTGCGGGACTGGGCAGGCGCGTGCCCGCCGGCAGGGCACCCAGGAGCAGGCAGCCCAGGCTCCCCAAGGGGAGCAGTTGCCGCCAATGCTGCCCAGGCCGGCCCTTCTGGCTGTGTGGATTGGGGGTGGCTACAGATCAGCTCCAAGCCGTGAGCTCTGGGGGACAGAGAGGGTTGGCCAGGGAGGTGCTGGCTCCAGATACCGTGTGGCGGGAGCAGGCTTCCAGAGGCTGGAAATGCCCTGAGGGAGTGGGATCAGCCCCCGGCCACCACCCTGTGTGAGCATCGCTGCTGCACTCTTCCCCTCACCATCCCAGAGAGCAGAGAGAAACTTGATGTAAAACTGCTGGAGGCTGACAGGCGATGGCCAGCAGGACCCAGAGAGACTGTGATTTTGGGGGAGGGGGAGTGAGTGGAGAACAGGCCCCCAGAGTTTTGTGCTGCAACCTGGTGGTCACACAGAAGCTCTTTTAAAAGACTTGCTAAGATGAGACTCGGGACTTGGCAGGAACCCGGTGCTCGCCTGCGTGTGTGCGCAGGTACAGTGGCTCAGATGACAAAGAACTCAGAGGGATAGAGTCGC